>OVBJ01001775.1:0-24114 GCA_900406535.1 Noccaea bulbosa | reverse complement strand
TTTTTTTTTTTTGAGAATTTCCGCATTGAAAAAAAAAAAAAAAAAAAAAAACTGGTTGTTTCAGAAAATATACCTGCATAGATGGACCCATGCTTTCTCTAGCATTATATCTGTAGCCTAATGAGACTCTTGGCACAACAAGTTCAAAACAGTATGCATGTTTCAAGCAGCAATAAAACCAATCAAACTTCCTTACAATTAAGGGACAATAAACAACTTATGCAATTTATCTCAAAACATTAATAACGTCAATGAATAAAAATGTGAAAGGAATGAAAAGGATATGAAAACAAGAGATGAGTCTAACCTTTCGAATTTCTAAACAAGAGATGACTTAAACTTCTGAATTTCTCCCAAAATCGTTGCTTCACGGAAATTGCAGTCAGCTACACCTGATTTAGCACATATCTTATAATAGTTATCAAATAGAGAATGAAATTTAACTGAATCCGGTGAGTACAACCCTAATCTATGGACTGAAATTTTATTCTCTGTTTCCCCAATTTCTACTGTATATGAACCCTAATTTAACTTTCATAGTGAATTAAGAATAGAGGAGAGTTTAGTGAGAGTGAAACAGAAGCTGATAACAACGATCGAGAAACGTACCTTGAGGAAGAAAATCGACTGAGATTTGAGGTTGAGAGGCTAAATCGAATGAGAGATTTAAGATCGGACTGAGTTACAAATCGAAAGAATCCGACCAAAGAAAAAATCATACGGCGGTGGAGGTCGGGATTTTGCGATTTGGGTTTCGCGATTTCATCTGATGAATGTTATTTTCTTTACGGGAGGAAATAAAATAGCGGTCCAAATTAAAGTCCTTTTTTTTTTCTTAAGTGTTGGCGGTATCTAAAGTGTTATTTTCATTAACTTGGGCGGGTTTATGATATTTGGGATTCCTGCTAAGTGATTTTCAGGGATAGCGTTTACAAACTGTTATAATAAGGTGCCACAAGCCTCACACCTACTTTTCATAGCAGTTACGAAATTAGTGCTATCGTAATCTGCTATCAATGTGCATAATTCTTGTAGTGACATCTATCTTGTATATATGAGTTATCTCATGCTCATTTTGATCAACTTACAATTATGAAAGAGATCAACACATTTCTCAAATAGAATTTCAAGCATGGTACTTCAAGACCAAATATATGTGAGCGTGTTAATGTAATTCCTGCAAGGATCTTTTGAGATAACATATCTTTTGTTAAATTGTGAATTTGGGATATCTTAAGACAACTTTGTCTTTCCAAGACATTTGATCCCATATACTTTTGTGATATTAATTTCGACAATTCTTCAGGAATTTCGATGATGTTAAGATTAAGGATCTCTTTTGATCTATAATATATTGATAAATAACATGAGTATTTATTAACTTTATATATTCACTTTCGTGATTATACCCATTAAACATATTTCTATTCATTTGATATCTATAGTTCTTTGGGAACATAATTTTGATATCATTAATCTTTTAGGGATTATATCCTTCAGGGATTATATCCTTCAGGAACTTTTATATAAATGTCATTTTTTAGTGGGTCATAAAAATTAAGTTCTTCTTTCATTGCCAGACTTAAGGACCTTAAAAGTTGCAACTACCACATGAGAGTATATCTCTTCATATTCATTCTTCTTCGGCACAAAGGCTTACTTATAACCCACTCATTTTACACTTAGGTGTAAGGACTTCTGGTCCAAATACCTTTTCTCTTTTTAAGAGATTTTGGTTTTGTGTCTATTGCTTCTTTTCGATTTGGCCAAATTAATCATTACTTTGTGTACACAATTCAATAGACTTTGTTTCATGGTCCTCTTTCTCATTCATAATATCAACTGCTGCATTGCATGCAAATATATCATTTACGACGTCGATTTGCTTTTGGTTCCATTTTATTCTATACATGACATAATTAATTTCTCGAGATCTCATCATTGTCTCAGGTACCTGAATTTCTTATTTGTCATGTTTGATGTATCTTCTGGAGATTATTTATAAATATTAGTTTCCTCGGTTTGACCATTATCTTATGCTCTTTTTACTTTTCTGGGAATTCTAATATTTGGAACCGACAAGTCTATCACGCTTCATGCGTTCTTTAGACTCACTAGCAGCTTGATACTGTCCTTCTAGGACATCAATTCTTATTGGAGCATTTAAAGCTGGTAAGTGACTCAATCACTATGTTTGGGTCAGTAAATGTATCTGGCAACTGATACAATAAGTTTTGTGAATGAATTATCTTTAGGACTTCTATTTCACATTCTACAGTCCGAGGATCAATGATAATTCATTCCAACTTTAATCTTTCTCCAACTATTTATTTTCTCCCCCTGATATTGGAAAGACTGGCTCACTAAAATGACAGTCAAACGAGATTCATATCCAACATATATTTACAACCTCTTTCGAGGATCCATCTTATATTGTTGTGGTGGAGCAATATTGATGTAAATTGCACATCCAAATATTTAAGATGGATATATTAGGTTTCTGACCTAAAACCAATTTTGATGGAGAGGACTTTTAATTACTTGTTGGCTTTATGCGAATTAATACTTATGCATTATGTGCAATGATGAATATTTGCTACTGGATGTTCAATGTTTATTCTTACAAACATGTTTTTCTCATCTAAGGCTTAAGATGTGAATTCACTAGCACTACCAAGTAATCTTGCAAACTTCAGGTTGCAGATCTATAGCATTGATACATACAACCATTTTGTTGATGCATTAAGAAACACAATGACATTTCTTCTAGAGGATGATTAGTCAACGAAATGGCTTATCAAACCACATATGTTTCTTGTATACTCTCTAGAAAATGAATATATAGACTCCAAATCAATTTTGGCTAGTGATAATTGTTGTATCATCATAATTTCCTCACATTAGAAAACATTAAGAAGAATCTTCTAGTTCTTCAATAAATGTCTACATATTGTAATTAACTTCGCATAATTCTTGAACCGGAATAGTCTAACCAATTCATGCTAAACTATGTTATATTTGGTAAACTTCTGGTTTACTATATAACATTTATCTCCACTTATATAATATTTGTCTATTATAAGACATTAGAGAATGTATGTAATTTCTCCAAAATACTTTTACACCATTGGGGTATATTATATATGATTCATCAAGATTATCTTGAGTGTGAACATAATCTTCTAGATGTTCTAATTCCTATTGATTGTGGGATTCATCCGTTCTCCCCCTCGAGATGATGTCACTTCAGGTTCATCTAACTCGAGTTGAATCCTAGTATAAAATCAATAACATACCCAACTTGGATCATGTCTTATATCTTTTATTCTTTGAACTCTTCCGGAGATATGTATCTTTTTATTTATTATTATCTTCATTTCCTCACTTCTTGTGAGAATTTAAACTTTAATCATTTACTCGCATATCACATTCACTTCAGGGAATATATCAATTAGACAAGATTTATAAAAATAATTTCTCAAACTTTCATTCATGATATTTTGTCTGCAGGACAATATTATTTGTCTAAGATTAGAGTATGTCTTTTAGCATCTTTACATCATTGATATTCTATTCCCATAATCTCCAAAATAATTAATAATTATTTACAGACTTCAGGTCGTGTAATCTTATAGACAAATACTTATATAAGCTTTAGCTAATATCGTATTATAGTGATCATATTAGATTTATGTAAAGAACTTCAGGTTCTTCTATAATTAAATACTATCTAAAAAAAAAAGTAGAAAAAAAAAATATAAATTGTTAAACAGTATATATATATATATATATAAACAAAATAACTAATATTAATAATAAATATCATTTTATTATCACTTCAGGCGATAAATTCTATCTAAAAAATAAAATAAAATAATAACAGATTAAATATCATTAAGAATAAATCATTTGCTATTGTGTCTGCTGGACAACAATTTTCATAATATTGAGTTTGCAGTACATCAATATTTTCTTATAGAACACAATCACTTTCTTTTGATTATTCTTTACATTATATCACTTCTGGTGATTATACATACATTTTCTTTAAATTTATATATATCACTTCTGGTGATCAATTTTATTATATCTCCAAGATAATAATATTTTCTTGATGTATTTTAACATCTTCATAGTACTCCACTTATAGATTTCAGGAAATCTGAATTTACATACATAGTATAAAAAATATATCTATATATATATATATATATCATAAAATAATTCAATCAGTCCATTAGTATCATATCAATAAACTATGTTCCCAATAAATCAATAAACTCATCAAGGTTAAATGACAAACATTTATTTAACAATAAAATTAACCAGTGGATCGTAGTATATATACTAGATCAATATGCTTATTTCACAGGTCAATATACAGCTATATACTAAAGTTAATGTACATTTACTTCGTAACATAACTCTTATAGGTTTGATCAATTCATTGTTCTAAACAGAGTTTCCACCCTAAATAAATTACAAATTCTTTATTAACAGATCAGTAATTTAGTCAACTTAACCATCACTAACTATGTGTTTGATTCGATACCAGTAAACAAATATACATGCTCATGAAATAATTTTAATCAAACAAATGAAACGATAAGACATTAGCGCATTAATAGAATATCAAACCAATGTATCGAAGTATGTGACAATCATTACGAGTATGAACTGATCAATAAAAAGTATATCATATAAATTAAGATCATCAATTTACGAAGAATCATAGCATATATTCTTAAAATATAGAATAATATACCAATTTTAATCTTAGTGAAATAAACTATGGACAGTAAACATGATTTCATTATATTATAAAATATATTTTGATCATAAGCGGGATTCTAAAGTGTAAGATAATTTAATTACCTTTATTAGAAAATCAGGGATTCAAGGGATCGAAGATGTGTCGGATTCGAGATTTCTCTCAGTTCAAGCGGCCAGCAAATTTTTGACCAACGAGGCAACGAACCCAATAGAAACTAAATCAACAACTTATTGAAACCAATCCAAATTAAATAGCACTTGTAACAATAAGACAATTCTCAAAGCATGTTTTGTTCTATTATATAGTATGTCTCTAATATATTTATAAATCAATACATGAAATACCAATAAACGATAAAATATTAAGAATATCAAATTATAGATAGTTTCACGCCTTTTAAAATAAACAAGAACTAAAACATAAGTGATAATTTAACAATATATATAGTCATGTCACGGATTCATGTGCTGATGGAAAGATTGCAAAGTATGAAACAATATATATTCGAATAAAATAATAAACAATATAAAATCTTTCTAAGATAAACAAATGTAAATCTTTTAGGGATATATAAACAATTTGGTAATGTTAATTCTTTAGGGATCAAATCCTTCTGGGATAGATCGATATATTGATGGCTTATTATTTTATAAACATATCAATATTAAACAATATATCAACAATAATCCTTTTGGGATTCATATATTAATCCTTCTGGGATTGAGATGATAAACACAAATCAACAAAGTAATATGAATTACTCATCGTATCTAGTGAATTCGATCTTTGAAGAAAGAATAAGGAAATTTGATTTCCTCTTACCTCTTAGCTCATACGGCTAGGGTTTTAACCTAATGGTTAGAGACTCGTGCTGATAACGTGTTATAGAATAAGAAAGAACAAGAGAAGAGAAGAATTGGTTGTATCATTATTCATGAGTAATGAGTTCTTTATATAGGAGTACAAGACAAGGGTTTACTTGGAGAGGAAGTACAACTTGGAGACTAAGCTGGGCTCTTCTAGAATATGGGCCGATAATGGACATCCATATAAACTAATCATAACAAATACATAGTTTTTTCGTCTTTTTTTCCAATTGTACTTCTCAATTAATATTATAGAGATAGATAGATAGATAGATAGATGTGTACATATATTAAGTGATGGGCCCACAAAGTACCATAAAACAATAGGTAAAAATTCAAAAAAGTAAACTTTTGTATTGACGAAATGTGTATGATTTGCAGCCGAACCAGAAGCAGCCCTGGGCAAAACCTAAATAAATGTATAATTTCCAATTTGTCATAGTTAATGTTTCTTAATGGCAAAATGTAAACTTTACAAACTTTACCGATGTTTTTGCAAAAATGTAAAATTTAGTTATGGCGAAATAGATTTGCATCCGAAACAGAAGAAACACAATAACAAAGTTAGAAGTGAGGAGCAAGTGGGCCAGTGGTTGGCATTACACCTCTGCTACCATCACGTCTGGAGTTCGACTCCACTTTCCTCCATTTGTGGAGATTATTTCTTCATTCGGAGGAAATGTGTCTGTGGGCCGGCCTGTTGTGGTCCACAAAAGATGACAAAAAAAAAACAAAGTTAGAATATATTTTTGGGGTGTGTGTGGTGAAGTAATACTATGGGGGTCTTGGGTTTTTTCGGTTGTCATATGTATCATCATCGTTGCTTCGCTTAAAGGGTGAGGTAGGGTGTTCGAACCTCACCAACAACCTAGGTTGGTATAGTGGCAGTGACCTTATACATCAGAGGGGTTGGGATGTATTGGGCTGCAGCCCTAACAGGCCGGATGGCCCTGCTGGGAGCCTTTGGCGGTGGGTCTGGGTGAGCCCGGACTGTTACAAATATATCCGGCTTATGTTATTTTTTCTGTGGACGGTGCAGTGGACGCTTTGATCGAAACCGGACTGAACCCAATTTGGGTTTATAATCCGTAGCTACTTTTATTATCATCTATGGTTTTATTTTATGTTCGGTTTTACTTTTGTTTTCTTATGAATTATTTTACGATGTTACTTTTAGATTTGTAATGCATACAAGCAGACCAATTACGTGAGGGGATGCTGCTGCAATATTTATCAATAATAATTTTTGATTGTCTAATGATATTGTAAAGTACTCTATTCTACATATTTCATTGACACTAGGCTAATACCCGCGCATACGCGCGGATTTTGGTTTTCATAAATATTTTAATTAAAATTATAAAGTAATTATCTCTTAATATTTCTATCTATTCACCATATTAATCATTATATATATAATGATACAAATAATATGATATACTATATAAATCTATTAATTGATGCGTAGTCTTTATTTTTTATATTTATGTCTGTTTCATTATAGCATAATTTACGTGTATATATATTGACAAAGATGAGATGGATATGTCATTTAAGTTGAATATTAAAAAATGGGTATAAATAAATAGTTCATGTTGATCCGAAAATTTAATATCATACCCTCTTTCTAGTAGCTAACAAATCATACTATATTCGTTTTAGATTTATATTGTTTTTTGTAATTTCAGTTTTCATATATATAATTTATACTTTGTGACATGTATTTCACCAATTTATAACCTTTATTTTTTTTATGGTTTAGTTTGTTAAAAAAAAAAAAAAAAAAAACTGTAAGATTTATTTTGTAAGTTACAATTAACATAAAAGAATATCAAAAGTTGCATTGAAATTTCATTAAAGTTTTGGATTTTTTTTTTTTAAATAAAAATTATATATCACTTGTCATCTTCTTATGTATCCACATGTCCACAATATGGAGAAGGTCTTTCCCTAATCATATATATGATTTCAATGATTTTGTCATAATTTATAGTCTGTACAAACTACTTTATTTTAGAGGAAGTAATTTGTAAGATCATTATTCCAACTTTTTTTTTTTTTTGTCAGCAGCTGTCACCCCTAGAATGGCTCAATTATTCCAACTAAACTCAAGATTTTCGATGTGTAAACGGAAAAATAAAATTAAACGAAGAAACAAAAATTAAAGAGAGTTAAGACAAGTGTCTGAGTTTAACGATCAATTTCATTATTTTGAACAATTCATGTTATTTTTTTAATTTACAGTTTTTCAAAGGTTCTTTTCTCAATTATTGGTAATT
The DNA here is from genome assembly GCA_900406535.1 of Noccaea bulbosa. NCBI lineage: Eukaryota > Viridiplantae > Streptophyta > Magnoliopsida > Brassicales > Brassicaceae > Noccaea > Noccaea bulbosa. The sequence continues at coordinate 16,195 of OVBJ01001775.1, read as the reverse complement.
TAGCTTTCATATATGGTTTTCAAGTCACACCAACAACTTAACCATTACTATATTAAATACCTAGGTATTGAAGTGTTTGCGACAACTTTTCCGTTTGAATTTATTTATATTAGTTAATTTTAAATATGATGGCTTTTATGTTAATTTTTAGTTATGTTTTGAATTAATCCAACCACTCATACTAAAGATATGATCAAATTGTTTTTCTATTTTTATTTTATTAAGATGTTAATTTCATACTTTATCTCAAATTTTCTTTTTTTAAAATTTAGCATGCTTTATATTATAAATATTCATTTGAGTCGGCACTAGAATTTGTAAACATGATGAAGAATCTCATTTGCATTCGAACTATAATATAAAATCATATGTATAACTTCATTTTATATTATAAATTTCTTTACTTTAAACAATAAGTTATTATATACTTTATATTAATTAATTAGTTTGTTTGTGTAGTTTCCTTAGTTTTATGTATGTTTAAGATAGAAATATATAAAAAAAATTGAACAAACATGGATTTAATATATATTTAAGTACATTTTAATTTAAAATATTTAATTTAAAAATAATAAATTATAGTGGAGTCCATTATATGTTGATGTAGATAGCCATAAATGGAGAGAGGATTTCCTAATTATATATAAAGAATTATAAAATTAAGATTTAGATTATCAGAAAGGAAAAACCCTGTTTAATACACAAACTTAATTAAATTTGGAAGTTTAATACACGAATTTTTTTGGATCCCAGAACAATACATAGACTATTTTTTTTTTGCTTTAACAATACACCAACTTTCAAATTTCGTAGGGTTTCAACCGAGATTATCTACTCCGTTAAATCCTTAAACAGAAGTTAAAGGACGACGTTTGGTGTTAAAAAAACGTGGGTTTAAGAGAAACAATCGCTTTTTCTGAACAAAATCGATTTACCCCCAAATCGATTTGGGGATTTCATTTTGTAACCCTAAATTTGATTTTCAACTCTCACTCTTTCTCTCTCGACACTCGATTAACATCACAAAAATCAGAAAGATTGGAGATTTCGTAACCCTAATTATATCCCCTTTCTACTATCTCTTTCTCAATTCGTTTCCGAAATAAATATCCTTTCCAGACAAAACGACCAAAACAATCGATTGATTTGGAATCAAAGAGCAAAAGACGGGAAATAGATCCGACAGTCGAGGAAGATGAGGTATTCTCGCCGAATTTTGATATCATGGTTTTGTATGTTTTGATTATTAAGTTTGTTTTGTGTTATTGTGTGATTTGCATCGGTTTACAGTGGGAAAAAACCAAACATTGTTCGATTTTTAAGTTTATATAATTTGCATTGGTTTACTCTGTGATTTCTACTTCATTGTTCTTGTGCATTGATTTATTTATTTCGAATTTGCAGCAACAGAATGAAAATTAGTCTTGATGCTCCAGCTTCTCGTGGCTGATGATGTGGTCGTGGTCGTGACATTTCGACACAGCCTTCTATTGCTCCTGGTGCGGCTACTGATCCAAGTGCTCCAGCTGCTACTGAAGGTCATGGTCCTGGCCGTCCTCGTGGTCGCGCTCGTGCTCGACCTTTTATACCAAAAGGTTAAGTATTTGATGTTTGGGGATCTAGAGCTGTTGATATGGATGGCCCTCCTCCGCGAGCAACTCCTCCAGAAGCGCCTTCTCCCCAAGGAGAAAACCTTTGAATTATCCATTTTGTGTCTCTTTATATATTTTGACTTTGGTTTATGAAACTCTTTTGGATGCTCTATTATCTCTTTTGGGTAAATCGATTTTGTTCAGAAAAGTGAAAAGGGCAATTTAGTTATTTTGTTTCTCTTAAACCCACGTTTTTTTAACACCAAACGCCGTCCTTTAACTTCTGTTTAAGGATTTAACGGAGTAGATAATCTCGGTTGAAACCCTACCAAATTTGAAAGTTGGTGTATTGTTAAAGCAAAAAAAAAAATAGTCTATGTATTGTTCTGGGATCCAAAAAAATTCGTGTATTAAACTTCCAAATTTAATTAAGTTTGTGTATTAAACAGGGTTTTTCCCTTATCAGAATGAAATCAAAGAAAATGAAAACAGGCTCGTATACACATAGATAAATAAAAGACTCTGGCTAAAACCCAAAAGAAATATTCTACGTACTAAAAAGAATGAACAAAAATATGTTAAAAAAAATTATCATTCTTTTTGCAAGACATTAGACTCAAAAAGAAGGCTCAGGATGAACAGCAGAAGCGGCGGCGTTATTAACGTGAAGAGCTCTTTGAAGTTTCCGTTGGTCGAAAACTTCAACCCCGACGTTAAATATCGAAGTCACCGGTCGGTGATCGGACATTCTTATCTCCGATCTCTTATAACACTCTTGTCTTATTCCTTTTCCCAACCATAATATTCTATCACACCTATTAACACACACAAACAAACAACAAAACACTCTTTAAGAATCTCTCGAAGTTTTCAAAAATTTCAAAATGACCCCACAACTCTAAAATATTTCAGTTTAGTCACTTACCAAGCCGGAGCTCTCTTCTTCTCGCCTTCTCTCAAGTTTTCTCCAGCGTAACGGTCGGAATCGAATTCATACTTATATGTCGGAGGGAAGTTTATCGGTCCTTCTCTCCATCCATCAAAGACATGCCCTCTTTGTAGTTCTCTAATCAACTGTCAAAATAAATTGATTTTTGTTATATTAACTTATTAAGAAATTAATATGATTAATAGTCAAAACCGAGCATAACAATAGAAAAACGAACCTGGTCACTGTTCTTAAGCTCGTCCCATCGTTTCTGTGCGACGAGCTTTCTAACTTCACTGTCTGGCATACTAAGTCGATAATTCAGATCTCCGAACCAGAATACCTGACTGTTAAAGATACAAACAAAACAAAACAAATTAGTAAGAACATTAAAAGTTTCTTGCTTTGTGTTTTCTAATCTTTAATTGAATACTTACTCGTGACATGGAATCGTTCTTGGTTGATCGGTATCAAGAACCGATGCGAAACGAGTACGACGTATGATTTCGTACACGTCACCATTCCGGCGTTGCTCAACACCGTCTTTTTGACCGGAAGTCAAGTGTGAACACACGAAACACATCCTTGATTGATATAACGTCATGCTAATAGACACTGATCCCTGCAAAAATCAAGAATATCAAGAAAATGCTCGATTTTTTTATTGAGATGACTTGGCAAGGAAGATAGGGCTAGGGCTAGGGCTAGGGCTTGTTTTTAGTTACCTTGTTTCCCATGTAACCCATCAAGCCAACTCCGACAGGCGAGACTTTCAAGTTGTTGACGTGTCTTCTCAACCGCCGTCGGATCCAAACCGATACATAGATCCCTACCATTTGCTTACTCACTATCCTTACATACTTTTGAGAATCTTTCTTCTTCCGACACTCCTCCACCAAATCTTCCGGCAATCCATAAGTATTTCCGATCTTCTCTCCTTCCTCCTCGTCATCATCGGAAGACGATTCTCCGTCTGATAAATCATCATCAGACAGGATTTTCGCGGCTTCTTCCGCTTCGAACGAGGAGGGTGAAGTATTACAACCATTCTCTTCTTTTATATCATTCCAACTCAGCTTTAGGGTTTCAAAGCTCCGTGACCGTCTCAAGTTTCTTGCGTCTGAAGCAAACCTACTCACTCCCGTTGGATTCTCCGGCAGCTTAAACCCTAGCTTCGCGTTGCTGCTCAACACTCTCCTTAGCTTCCCTTCTGACTCAACGACCTGAGGGTTCTTGTCTAACGCTCGTTCAGGCCAGTCCATGTCCGGATTCCCCACTGGTTGGAGACTCGGTAAAGCGGTCGCAGCATCGATGTACTCGTGTGTAGCTAGATCTAGAGAGTTGTCCGCAGCGAGATTCTCCACCATGACATCAGAGATAATGGATGTTGTTTGTTGTGCTAGGACAGGAGATGCCGGTGCGCTGTGAGATCTATGAAGAACGTTGTTGTTGCAGCTTGGAGATTGTTCATAGACTGATTCTTTCTGGGATTTGTTTAGCGTTCTACGGATAATCGATTCCCACTTCGGAATCGGACCTCTATCTTCTGCTCCGAAAACGTTTCCTGCGTTTAACGGAACCACTTCTTGAAACCTGTAACGAATTTTGCATAATCAAAACAGAGGAAAAACAGAGGAAATAGTAAAAAGTTTGATGTGACGTTTTTCACTTACCCGATGATGTAAATATCTGAATTGTTGTCGGTAGAAAGCCAATCGTCAATCTCGAGATCATCGGAGGGACGTTTGCCGGCGACGTTCCATGTAGCCACCGTCACTCTATAAACAATCGAAAACAAAAACGTGTCAGAGTCAGAGATATATCACTCACAAGGAAAAAGAGAGAAAGTTCCAGAAATACACTTACTTGATATCTTTCGTGTTTATGTACTGGACTCTCAAAGTCTCCGATTTGCCACGCCGGTGTTTCCTCTGGTAACTCCTCACACCACCGTCTGAGAATTTTTTTAAATAAAACAAAAATAAATCCAGAAAACTAAATGTTATAATTCGTCTGTTATACTTATTTATTTCTGAATTTCGGATTCAACTACTCAATAAAATTAAAAAAAAAAAAAAAAAAATCATAATATTTGCCTGAAATTTTGTTGCCGTGATCAGCTTTGCTTCCTCGGCGACCACCGTGGCTGTCTTCATCAGTTACATTAGCGACGTCTTTGAGCGAACATACTGTAAAGAGACCCAGAAAATCAGATTAATAAAGATAAACTTATGGACGAATTTTGACCGAGAAGACAATTCTTGAAAATAATAATAAATACTTACCGTCGTCTTCGCTCTCAGTTTCTGTATCGATTTCGTCTTCGCTAAAGTCGTAAAATTTCGGCTTTATGTTTAACCATTTGTTTATCACAATCGAAGGCCAAAACTTCTATTTTCGTCAAACAAAAAGCAAAACAATCAGAATCTTTTTTTTTTCTCAAAAAAAAAAACAATCAGAATCTTAAAAAAAAAAAACAAACAAAAACTATCGAAAACAGAGAAGAGAGAGCCAGCATCGTACTTCAGGGCGTCTCCCGCGTCTTGTTTTCATCTTCTCCGATCAGACAAAGGTTTGATTTGTTTTCTACGTTTTCTCTTTGGGACAAATTTTTAACTGAAGAAATGACAGAGTTTGATATTTATAACAGTGACAGAGCGTAAGAGACCAAGAAGACTACAAACGAACAAGAACAAAGAAGAAAGACACCGAATGAAAAAGGTAGAGTCAGACAAGAAGACGTGTGAAGGGAAAAAAAAATATTATAAAGTCCTAATGATGAAAATTCTCTGATATTTGTTTTTTTGGGGGGCTTGTTCGATAGAGAAAAAAAGGCTATAAAGCTATGGCTGTTATTTAAGAGCCTTCGCGAACCAAACTACAACTTGCGATCCACTTTTTCTTAATAATCAGATTAATTTGGGGAAGACATATTAAAGAAAACTCTAAAGATTGTCAGATTTATTTCTCTGCTTTTTGTTCTCTCACGTGTTTTCGGTTTTTTATATATTCTCAACCGAATTCGGTTTTGCTAGAGTGATTGTACCAGACACTTCTCGTTATGCTTAAGCTTAACCATACCGAACCTTTTAATAATTAATGGTAAGTATAAGTGGACTGCCGTGGCCTTGTGGGAATAGTCTTGAATCTAGAAAACCTTTGGATCAGCTACAGTTATAAAAAAAAAAAAAAAATTAGCGGTGTTTAAATCGAATCAGTTTTTTTTTTTTTAATTACCAGAAAGTTCTGGGCTGAAACCTGTACATCTCCCAGACTTGGAACTATAGCATGTAATATTGGTTCTGTCCCAAACGGCATTTGATCCTGTGACTTCTAAACTTTGCCTAGAGTTCTGGTTTCACTTTAGTCACTGTTTTTCTTAAACAAAAAAAAAACAACAAAAATACAAACCGAAACCAAGCAAAAATCCGATTCAGCAAAATGATCTAAGGATAATATTTAGTAAACGGTCTTTTTGGTGAATAAAAAAAAAAGTCAAATTGTCTCTTTCTTAGGCAACAAATATAAGGATTATTTTTTTAAATGTGATTCTAGCTCCAGCTAATATTCTCAGCCATACAGTTGGCGAAAATATTGATTATTTATTTGACTAATGTTGGATTAAAATAATACATTACATAATGACAATGAACTGGAACCATAGAACACAACGAATAATAAAAACATGCGCTTTATCCCCACTCTTAGAAAGGTTTTTTTTTCTAGATTGTCCACATCTTTTTAATGTTATGTTTCAGTTTCAAATATTTTGAAAACAAAAATTGTAATTCCAATCTCCAAACTAGATGAATTTGATGGAAATCTACTCTGCAGATAATATCGGATTTATCCAACTCCAATCCGTGGATATCCTAAGTGTATTGAAAATGTTATTTCCACAGCGAGTTTTAATTTATTTTTGATTCAATATATTAATATCTTATTATATAAAGCTGGATGTGCGCAACACGTATAATTTTTATAATTCATAAGATCGCGACATGTGTCAATTTTAATTTTAACGTATTGAGATCTTGACAAGTGTATTGAAAAAAAAAACTAATTAAAAGTGTTAAAAAGGAAAAATATATCTACCAAATTCTAACGAAAAAATATTTCATATTCTTAATGAAAAAAGGAAAAAGTTATTTTGCAGTCCTCATATTCTAAGATAAACAATGGAAAACATATCTTTTCATTTTCTATCTAAAAAAAGTTCCATATTCTAAAGGGAAAAGGAAAAAATATTTTTTTAAGCTTCATATTCTAAGTGAAAAATATTTCATATTCTAATGGAAAAAGGAAAAAAATATTTGTACATGTCATATTTTAACGAAAACTGGAAAAATGCATATTTATCATATTATGTGTCTTGAAAAAGTTTGCATATTTTAGCGGAAAAAAGAAAAAAATATTTTAATGCCACATATTCTAAAGGAAAAATGTTCCAAATTCTAATGGAAAATGTTTCATATTCTAACGGAATAAGAAAAACGTTTTTTTTGCATGCTTCATATTGTAAGATAAAAAATAAAAAATGTATATATTTACCATATTTTAACTGAAAAAGTTTCTATATTTTAACGGAAAAATGAAAAACAAAATTTGCATGCCTCCTCCTCTTCTAAGATAAAAAAGTTCCATATATATACTAACGGAAAAAAAAATATCTATATGTCTTACCAAACTCTATATAATAAGCTATAACCTTCAAAATTTAATTGCGTGCTTCTATTTTTTTTCCTCTTTCTATAATTTAGAATAAGAAAAATCATGTTTTTAAAAGCTCAAGATATCAATAAAGATTATTTCCCTCTAAATCAATTGGATCGAGACCGAAATTATCGTCATATTATAGTATAATACGTGTTATTGTAAAGTAAAAATCTAGAAATCCTAAAGAAATATAATATTCTTATGGGAGTGCACCTTCTATTACTTGATGAAAAGGTTAGTAACATATGTTTTCTATTTATATTGATATATTCATAATATAGATATAAACACAATTTTATTTTTTAAATACATAATTTAAGTTTTTGTGAATATTCATAGGTTTTTTATCGGGTTTTTAATATTATTTTACTTATTTTTTAAAATAATCATATTTTATTTAAGTTTTTTTTTATTTTTTTGAAAATAATTAAAATAAATCCCGCGTATACGCGGGGTTTTATCTAGTATATATATAATTATGTAACACAGATTGACGCCCATGCAATGCAATTTGTTGGTAGAGGACGTAATGAGAGTCATTAGGAAAGTTTCGGTTGACCCCACTCAATTAAATTAGTCCATATTAACCTCTACAATATCTCAATACTCTTCTTTTTAACAATTGATGGTCTAGTCATTAGTCTCCCAAACCATCAATTCTAGAGTCCGAGGGTTCGAACCCTTCTTGGGTCGGGTTGTGAGAGTGTGCGGATCAGGCTCTGATACCATGTTAAATTTGGATTACTCATGGACATCCAACCTAAAACCAATTAGCAATAGGACTTTATTATGGGACTTTCTATATATTAGTTAATTATTTCTCCAATTTTAGATGTGAGACTTTTATTATTAACACCCCCCTCACGTTCAGATGTCATCATCTGAAATATGGACAATTATGGGAACAACATCCATGGGGTGGCCCAGAATCCACAGCTCTGATAACATGTTAAATTTCTTTGGCATTCAACCTAAAGACAATTGACAATAGGTAGAGAAGTTTCAATAACTTATATATTATTCAATATCCTTCCCAACTTCCGATATGGAACATATCTCACACACACTCTCTAGAGATTATTGGACCATAGATTAAGGCCATATAACCCATTAACCTCTACAATATCTCAATATGATTCATCAAATTGGATACATTTAATTTGTTAATTTATTAATCAGGGACCTTAAAACAAAAAGCCGACGACGATCGTTGACCATCAAATATCTAATGGGATATTTCATATTTTCTTACCATAAGTCCAGTGGAAGAAAGTTNTAAGTCCAGTGGAAAAAAGTTCAAAAAAAAAAAAAAAAGTCCAGTGGAAATAGAAATGTTTTTACTTTATATCAACGAGAGCGACGGGATAACAAATATTTGGATAAATAAATTCTTTATTTAACTGCTGTCTCAGGTTTCAAGTTGCTTCTTCTGATTTTGTTATTTTAGTTTGCTTAAAAAAACGGTTGTTAGTAAGCAAAACTTACCATTGTCCTAAATATCTCGAAATTCATTAAATACTTTTAAAAAGAAGATGACTATATAAAAAAAAATTATCCTTAAACACAAGAAACAAATTCAAAAACGAATAATTTAATTAAAATTGATCAAGTCGGTCAGTCAAAAACATTCAATATGTGGGTATTCTATCGTGATCTTTACTATATTAAAAAATTATAAGCAATTAATATATTTTAATTTACCAAATCCAACACAAAAATTAGATACGATTGGTAGGCCGGTCTAAAGGTACATTTGGACCACATACCTGTAGGCGCACCCATATACATACGGAAACAATTATTCAGAAGTTTCTTTTTTTTTAGTTAAAGAATTATTCAGAAGTTTCATTATATTACAACTAACGTAAACTTTATTAAATAATGTTAAAAAGATTGAATAGAATCATGCACGTAAGAAAAGTTTTATAACGTTGGCTGTGTCATTTGCTTTCTACAACGTGCCAATTGAGTATCAACACGCAATATATGCGAATAATTTACGTAGTATTTTTCTTTATAAAAAAACTACTTAGTGTTGAAAAAAAAAAAAAAAAAAAAACCTACTTAGTATTTTTTTTTGTTATTGATTTTTATTCATTTTCTAAAACAGAGTTTTTAATGGACTGAACTATTACCTAATCACAAATCATTATCCCAATACGAAAAATAAATAAAACTAGAGTGAATTTAGTAATAAACAAGTTTTTGACACTTATGTAATCCACAATGAGAATTTTGTAACAAAAATGTACCAACATTTAGTGTGTAGCCTTTTTTAATAGTGTACATGGGAGAAAATAAACTGTATTATATTAAATGACATTTAATATTTCTCTTTACATTAAACAATTTTTTTTTGTCTTTTTCCAACTAAATATCATTAATTAGTTACCACCTTATTGAATTTTTCTTTTACTAAGTGAATACATAATGAGAATATTAATACTCCCTCCATATCAAAATATATGATGTTTTAGTTTTTTTTTCTTGTTCCACAATATATGATGTTTTAAAAATTTTAAGGTATTTTTTGTTAATTAATGCTAGCAAATTACAAACGTAAGACCTATTAATTAAAAGTAAGTAAATTATTAAATTTATATTGGTTAACGTTTATTAAAAAATAATTTGGATAAGAGAAATATGTATTAATTGTTAAACAATAAATATTTTTTAATTTGTGTGAAAATTGTAAAACATCCTATATTCTGGAACAGAGAGAGTATGTAATAATTTTAATATTTCTATAAATATATTATTAAAGATGTATATTCATATATAACCACATAATTAATATTTTAACAGATAATAAAAATATATAACATATTATTTAGTTTGTATTTGCATGTATATTTCCACATAACTTACTATTCCCTCTGTTCTTCAAATGGTNTTTTTTTTTTTTTTTTTTTTTTTTTTTCCTTATAGTTAGATGTTTTAGCCTTATTTGATGCATTTTACAATTAATTTGGTTGGAAAATATCACTTTCGTTGAGATAAATTGAAGGAATGGGTTGTGAAAAAAAAAAGATTGAAGGAATGGGCTAATCAAATTGTGTTAATAAATTGAAAAGTAGTAAAATTAAAGTAGAGCATTAAATTAAATAACAAACAAAAAAAAGAACTAGTAAAAGTAGATAATAAGTGTTTCTTAATACAGTATCTATGAAAAATCTAAAACATTTTCCTTAAATATTTAGAAAAGTATAAAGTTAGAGATGTGTATTCATATATAACCACACAATTAATATTTTAACAGATTATGAAGATATAAAACAAGTTATTTAGTTAATATTTACATGTACATTTTGACGGAACTTGCTAGTAATAATTTGATTATTTTGATAATTATAAAGTTAGAGATGTATATTCATAGATAACCTAGTAATAATTTGATTATTTTGATAATTATAAAGTTAGATATGTATATTCATATTATATATATAACCATATTGGTTATATGTTAATATTTATCTATATAAAATTGATGTTTCTCTCTTCTCAGGCTGACATATCAGCAGAGAAGGGCTCTAAAAAATGGATACAAATATAATTTTCACTAATATGAAATCCAACTAGTGAGTAACCCATCCATTTATTCTTATAATAATTATCATTTATTAATATAAAAATGTGAAAAGTCAATTAAAAAATAGAAAGCTTATATACGGATCTACAAAAACTATTATTTAATTATTTTAGTTTTGTTAGATTATATATATAGTTTTCCTTTTAAACAAAAGCTTAAATGGACGAGAGAGGAATTATGATTATATCTTATTATATTAAGTGACAAAACAGGACAAAAATGACGATATGGGACGAGACGGGAATTTCGTCTATCCTTAATTATATTTACGAATGGGATGGAAGAAACGGAAGTACCAAGATGGAACATGTAAAACGGGAATAAATAGAATGAGATAGGATAGGACGTNAAAAAAAAAAAAAAAAAAAAAAAAAAAAAAGAATAGGATGAGACAAGACAAAACGAGAAAGAACATAATATGATAGGATGGGATTGCACGGAATGAGAAAGAACGGACATGATGAAAAAAATCAAAATGGGATAGGATTATATAAGACTTAATTATATTTGAATAAATATAAGTTGTAATGCCATACACCCAAACAACAACATCAATATCTATACTTTTTAATTTCTTAGTCTTAGGAGATTTAATTATATTTATATTTAATTAATATGTGTATAATATTTTTGAAACAATAATAAATCATAAAAATAAATTAAATTTGCGAAAACGATAAAATTAACACAACATAATTAATTTCCGCACTTCGCATCCCTAGTATAATAAAAATTGTGTTATTTAGTCAATATTTATATGGATATTTACACATAACTTGCTAGTAATAATATACATATTTGTTAATGGCTGATAAATAAATAAGAAAATTTGTACATATTTATATTTGAAATTGAGTCCACTACTAACTGATCCATGAAGATGAAGAAATTATAGATAAAATCTATGTCAGTTCTATTAATAATAAAAATAGCACGATATATATATATATATATATTAGAATGTATCTGAACATATAATTTTAACATTTTTATTAACAATTTTAGCATAACAACAAAAAATGCAATAACGACCGATACATATTTGTAACGCGATAAATAAATAACTGACTGAAAAAATGAACAATTATTTATCAAATTCACACAGATTTTTATCCCATAAAAAGAAAGAAGGGATATTGGAAATTTGTGTGCATCAAATTGATATCATAAATGTTGCAACTGGGGTGAATTCTCAGGATCAGGAGAGCCTCATACCTTACTATAGAACCTCTATAAAGTAATATTCGATAAAGTAATACCTCGATATATAAATGAATAGAATTTTCAGAACCCAAATTCAGTTTTTGGTCTAACTATCCCTCGAAAAATTAATAATCTCGTTAAAGTAATAAAATATTATGATCCCAACATTATTAATTTATAGAGGTTTTACTGTATATATATTCTTCCCACCCCATTCTTTTCTTTTTTTCTTAAGTCTTTTCTTTTTTCTTAAACTATCCTGTTATGGAAACCCATAACTGTTATATCTGCAATATGTTAAAATTAACATATACTCCATGATAAAACAATTAGAAACAGGGAAATAAACAATAATGTTAGCCCTGGTTTCAAGAGTACTGCTAATTTACCGGCGTATCTCCAAACCTACATCCGCGGTTCTAGAGTATTGCTAACTTACCGGCGTATCTCTGAATTTGCCTCTCTTCTTTATGGAGATCGACTCTAAACGCTCAACAGGCTTGACGCCATCACAAGCTATCCGTCTTGTTCGCTTGCTTTTAATAGCAAAAGAACTCGAGATTGTTTTCAAAACGATCTTGGAAGCCCTTCTAAAGAAGCTTACAGTTTTTATCTTCAATGTAAACTGTCTAACCTATCTCCTTACTGCTTTGTATCTCTATTCTGCATCAAGCTGCTTCTACTCTTTGGCAAAGAGCCTTCAGCTTTCTTATGTAATCAGGTTCTAAGTTTATGATATGAGATGTTGTTCAAAAAAAAAAAACAGGGAAATAAACAAGGTCCGAAAAATTCACAACAAACAAATAAATCATTTCTGAAAAAAAACAATAATTTAAGCAAGAAAGAGAGTATGACACTACAAGAATTCATTGAAATAGCTGCGGACTTGCGAAGGCATTTCTGTAGCCAAAGAATTTAGCTACGCAAATGGAGAAGGATGGCGACGAAACAAACAATGTTACTTTTGTAGCTAAATTTGTGGCAAATCTGTAGCGATCTGTAGCTGTATAGCTACGGATGAATTCTGTAGGTGTTTTGTAGCTAAATAGCTACGTATTAGTTAGAGATAAATTGTTGCAATAGGTTTTCTATGTAGCGACAGATAACTACAAATATTATGTTGCTAAATGGCAACGACATGTGTGTCCTCACCAATCCGTTGTGTGTATTGCAATGACACAGCAAAATAACGATCTATCGGTAGTGGCAAACATACAAGATCTCTTGCAGTCGCATAAAGATTGCAAACTAGTTATACGCACTAAAAGTGATGAAGGATGACGACGTGAGCTGGAAACAATTTATACATATTGTTTCGGTGTCCGCATGCGAGATATATTTGGGCTACCTCAAACGTAAAATTTCATCTCCTGCAATGGGTTTTTGCGACTCTGTATTTGAGAATATCTTTCATTTGCTAAATATTGTAAAGCGCAAAGATTTTGTCAAGGATATCCGCTTGGTTCCACATCTTGGATCTTATGGATCAGATTCTGTGGAAGAATAGGAACACGAAACTCTTTGAAGAAAAATGTTTCCTTGCTAATGAAGTAGTGGAGAAAGCGTGTCATGTTCGTCAATGGTGTATAACATAACATAGAGCGATGGAAGGTATATAGAGAAATCAAAAAGCTTGAAATACGCCATTCGGTGAGCTGTGGTGGTGGAGTCGAGAAGACGACGAGTCGGAATGATCTCACGTCCATTTCTTCTCACGGGAAAAGCTCCACAGCTATCAACAGAGGGCTCAGCTTCGCGACCGGAGGCACGTCTCAAATGCAACATTGGCTTCTCATGGTCTACGGCGAAAAACATTTCCGGTGCTTCCTGGGTCCTTGGAGACTCGGCTGGAATCGTTTTAAGTTAGAGTCGGCGCTCCTTTTCTTACGTTGGCTCGTGTTTTGACGCCAAGGTGAGAAGCGGGACTGGGCTTTGGAGAGTATGCAGGGTCTTCACATAAAATGGTGGTGCGTTTCTCCGTTTTCTCCAGGTTTGAAGGCATACTGTCTTGCTCTCTCCTTCTGAGCTTATGTTATGCTCTGTTTCTGAGATTTTGGTATGCGTTTCCAGTTTATATTGTTTTTTTCTTAGCCTTTGGGCTCGTGACATTTTTTTCTCTCTTATGAGCTTTTAATACCAGTTTGATTTAGTGGAAACACAAACAAAAAAAATAGTTCACAATTGTAGGCTTGTAGCCTTGTCCCAAGGAAAAAAAAAAAAAAAACTAGTTCACATGGTCAATTCTTGTCGATCATCATGATCGGATTAAAGACGAAACATGCAAGTGCAAGGGCCAATTCCCGACGGTTAGGAACGGATCAAACGTAACGTTTATGTACACGTGCTCTTGGACCAACAGTCTTGGTAACATACCTAAAGCTAACATTTTTGCTTTAGTTTTCATTTGTATTCTAATTCTAAAATGGTAGGTTGGCTTGATGTTTTAGGCTAAACTCATTTTATTAAAACTATTTTACTTAAACTTAATAATCAAGTGATGCCAAAATTAACATATCTATTATATCTTCTTCATGGCTTTAAGATGAAGTAAATTGTTTCTTTACTAAAACTCTTGTGATGATCGTAAGAAAAATTAAATCTACAATCAGGTAATCAGCTCATCGTGCATGTAGACCTAATAGATGTGACTAGAGGTAGAATTAGACAATCCAACAATAGTTGAAGAACCGGGTATAGAAATGATTATGAAACTTCGATCTTATGCCCGGGTCCAAGTTAATTTGGCATTTCTCCTTACATCTTTAAATTTTATTTTATAAATTTTGCTTCTTGTACCTAAACGAAATCTTCATTTATCACCGCCTTTCTTGTAAATTCGAAGATGTTCTTACAAATCATATTTTAGCTAAAGAATTTTAAAATCGTGTTCTTGTACCTAAACGAAATCTTCATTTATCACCGCCTTTCTTGTAAATTCAAAGATGTTCTTACAAATCATATTTTAGCTAAAGAATTTTAAAATCGTGTAAATTCCCATTTAACAAACTAACTGACAGATTTTAAGGAAAATATTATTTCTTGTAGATTTTTTTTAACAAGAACACGGAATTTAGATTGAAAACACATACAGTATATACGGAACACATAGTAATATTCTTTATAGATTATACACTTTTATGGTATTAAAAATTTGTCAAATGATAATATCCCCTTACACGTTTTATTTATATTTAAGCTTTCATAAATAGAACATAATAATTACTCTTATAACACCTAAGATAGTTTTAGACTTTTAGTCATCTAGAAAGCTCCGCTCGTGAGGAGCAAGTGGGCCAGTGGTTGGCATTATACCTCTGCTACCATCACGTCTGGAGTTCGACTCCATCTTCCTCCATTTATGGAGATTATTTATTCATTCGGAGGAAATAGGTCTGTGTGCCGACCTGTTGTGGGCCACAAAAGATGACAANAAAAAAAAAAAAAAAAAAAAAAAAAAAAAAAAAAAAGAAAGAAAGAAAGCTCCGCTCAAAATTTTTGGGGAAATTTTTTAAGTCTCCGCCATAACAATCGCCAAATCTTCTTTACCCGTGATTTGCTCATCACCTAAATCTTCTTTCCCTCTTCTTCTTCGCGGCGGAAAGACGGAAACCCTTTCGCTTCCCTCTTCTTCTTCGTTGCAGAGACTCTTATACTATCTCAGTGCATCTCTCTCTCTCTCTCTCATAATGATTCTTCATCAAATGGGTTCTTTCCTCCTTCACTCCCAAGGTTCAATGCTTCTTAAATCTCTATCTTGAGATCCAATTAGTGTTCAGTCCTTGTTTTTTTCTGGGTTAAATCGATTGAAGGTTCAATTCGTTAGTAATTTGGTTAAATTATGCTATTCTGTTTTGGGTAATTGTTGTATATATACTGAAATCTATTTAGGGTTTAGTTCTTCTTTTAATTTTTGATTTTTGGGTGAAATTATGCTTTGCAGTTTTGTATAATTGATGTTTATAGACTTCATCGAATTAGCTTTTGTATTTTACTTTCGTTTCATTCTTCTTTAAAGCCATGTATTTTTCTTACATAAAGGGTTTACAGCTTTTGAACGTGGATGACAGTTTACATAAAGGGTTTACAGAAAGCCTGAGAGTGATGCCAAGTTCCTCCAGGTAATCTCATATTCCCTTGTTGGGATGTGTCTCTGGATTTGTGAGCTTT
>OVBJ01001774.1:0-19898 GCA_900406535.1 Noccaea bulbosa | reverse complement strand
AAAAAAAAAAATATAACAGAAACTTTAAAGTTCAAAAACCTTAGTTTGCAATATTATTTTTCGATTTAAAAATAAAACAAATCATGTTTTCTATTTCCCAATATTGTTCTGAAAATCTTCTGACCGACCCAGAACAAATGATCATGTGATGATTGGTGTATGTATGAATATCTCACGACTTACTCGAGATATGTACAAGATGTGATGATTAGGATATAAAACCAATCTGGTTTCTTGTCCTTAAGAATTCATAACTACTTCACTCATTATTTGTAACTTCATTTGGTTCAAAAAAAAACGTGGAACTTGAGTTTAAATATAAAAGCTTTTTATGGCAAGGAGCTTTACTCAATAGTTGTAAATTGATGGTTGGAAGATTTTATATGGGTTTTGTAGAAACAAATTTTGAAAAACGAAAATGAAAAGAGAAAGAGCAAGCAAACAAAAGTAATGACAGAAGGCTAGAGAGCACAAATGAATAAGACACAATAATTATTTTCCAAACTGTATCTCATCTTCTGTGCTCTCTATCTTCTGTCAACACTATAATAATGCTTCTCAAACCGATTATGGATTTAGAATTTTTAAAAAATATGTAAGAAACTGAAACGAACCTCTTATGGACATGAAGAACTGGATTGAAAAAGAAAGAGTAAAGTTCACGATTCTTGTAGTTATTACTCGAAAGAGTAAAGTTCACGATTCTTGTAGTTATTACTCAATATTTTTTTCTACCGGATAGGCTTATATAGAGGAGAACTATATGATATAGATATATGTATGGATATAGAGAAGTACACCAAAAGGGTTGTTGTTGAGATGATGATTAGAAGATTTCTTGAGGCCACTATATATAGAGGCGCAGAGAGCAGCTTGGTCATTTCTCTTCTCCAATTGCATTGATCTATTTGTTTCAACAAGTTTGGAATAATGCTGTAATTAACTGGGTTCCTTTGGTATATTCGGCTTTTAAATTCGGTTCGTGAATGGAATTTTTTTATACGTTCTTGTTGAAGCTCCTGAGCCATCTGTCCTGCAAGATAGCTTTACTTCATTTGGATCTGGTAAATATATCTTTAAATGCAATTTTCTTTTTCTTTTCTTTTTGTCAACAGTATATGAATTTATCTAATTTTTTTTTTTTTAAAGCTAAAACCAAAACTGTTGGAAAAAAAAAAAAAAAATTGCGGTGATAATTAGACTTTGGACCGTAATGATTAAAAGAATACAATAAAACACACGATTTATATTTTTATATATTCTTTGTTTACCGAGTTCTAAACCGTGTAAATTACCATTTGATTAACATCAAATATTAACCTCAACTAAGCAGCGCTAATTTCGACAGGAAAACCACTAAGGACAATACAAATCGTATGATCTCATTGAATGCATTGGGGAGGAACCATCTTACATATATGCTCTGGTCTTATGTCTCTTGAACGTATGAGTCTTGGTACAGAACTTTTAGTTTATAAAAAACAAATTAAAATATAGTTTTGACTTAAATTAATCGATCTTGGATAAACCTAGCAACTGGTAAATGTCAGTTGTAGGCAGAAGGTACCATTCATGGCAAGCACAACGGAAGTTAAACTATTTTTAAGGACTCCAACTTAAGATCTGGCTACCTATTGTGCTCTTACCACTGCCACAGTTTGATCTACAAATAATGTTGGAATATTTAGCATTACTAGCAGTTAAGGTAATATTCAAGTTAATAATCCGGTTTATATGAATCTAACTTTGTTACTCTTACTCTTTTTGAATATAATTTTACGTTCAACTTAAAACAAAAACAAAAACTTGAGAAATTCCTTCAAATGCCACAAAAAACTTTGTTAATCTTTCTCATATGATAAAACTCTAATTTCCAATATTATTTTCTCGATCTGTCATGTTTTGTTGTCAGTCCGACTACCTTCGGGGATTGCTGCCGCATTAATGTTTCGCAACGGGAACGTATTCTGACGGGAAATATACTGACCAAGTTCTAGAGCAAGTTCTGGAAAGCCACAAACTAAGGTTTATTTCTAATTCAAATTATGAATAAACAAATTCCTGAACAAATTAAATTTTATCATTATATATATTCAATAAAGACCAGGCTGACAATAACAGCTAAAGTAGATTCAAAGAATTAAAACTTCATAGTTCTACTAATTTGGGAATCAAAAAGGTAGACAAAAACTGTTTAACCATCAATATTTTTATTTAAAGCAAAAATATAGACATTGACACAAGTTATAGTATTACGTACTTACTGAAAATCTTAGGATGACACCGAGTCTGTTAGAATTGTCCCACATCGGAAGTTTGAGAAATTTGTGGAAAATATATAGTATGTGGCAATTATCTACTCTTGAGCTAGCTTTTGGATGTGAGTTAGGTCCCTTACTAATATGGTAGTATAGTCCAAGTTTAGCCCAACAACTGATTTTTCATAAGAAAAACTGTTTTCCACATTTCAAGTGGACCGTATAAGTGGCTCGTCTTGTTGTGATATTTCTGAGATGATTGTGCGTTGTCTCGTCCTCATCTCGAGGTGGTCTATTAGAATGTTAAAATGTTCCACATCGAAAGTTAGGACAATTTTTAACTAGTATATAAGGATTATAGGCTAATCCACTCATTGCCAATTGGTTTTGAGATGAAAGTCTATGATTTCTAATAGCTAGGTTATACCCAACTCTCCCGATTGGACGCACACTCGTGGATGTCCAGTCCCACAAACTTCACATTTCAAATGTTCCATCCTGAACGTGAGGGGTGTGAGTTAGGCCAATTACTAATAGAGTAAAGTAATAAACTTTTTGTTAAGTTCTGTTTGCATTGATATGGAAAAACTTACATAAGATAAAGAGAACAAAAATGACATAGAGTCCGTGAATCTGGATTTTTAATGGATTTATCCGTAGTAAGAAAAACGTCTGCCGGAACTGGAGATGTCCGAGTAATTTTTAGCTCTACCATGAAACAATTACAATATATTTCAGTTTATCCATGAGACAATGAGTTGCAGTCTAGCCGTGAAGTAAAGTTGAGTTGGCTACGAGAAAAGATGAGTGAGAGCATGAGGTTTAGTTACAAATTCAATTCATTTGGGGAAGAATATGGATGGAGTTAATTCAGGTCATTAACATGAAAATCCAATGATTTAATTACCCTCGCTTGATGGAGTAGCATCGATTTTTAAAATAAGAATATTATTTACTTGAATTTTCAAATTAGTTAATATATTATCATTTTAATTTGGTATTTGAAAACAAAAAAAAAAAACAAATCTTTTATATATGTTGCCAGAATCCGAATAATAAAGAGCGGTCCTCGTTTCTTCTTGGCAAATGTACTTATTTGTAAATAATCCACAACGGAATTTCTTCTATCAGTTTTTGTTATATGCATTTTCTTACACTACATGTTTTTATACTACCTATATACTGAAAATTAATGTGAATTTTGGTTTGAAATTTTACAATTACAAAAAAAAAAAAAACATTATCTTTATAGTCCTGCAGCACCATGATTCGATCTCATTTCCTCATTTTTTGTCAGCCTGCAGCTACAGATAATGGTTAATTTTTTATTTTATTATTCTACTAAAATAATTCTATCATCACACTTTAAGAGCTGTCTGTGGGTCTCATAGTCCTGCAGCACCATGATTTCTGTTTATTCTTTTTTTTTTTTTTTTTTCCAAAACAGTTATTTTAGGGTTTTAGGGGAAGTTATTTCTTCTTTAAAAAAGTTATGAAAGACAAAAAAGGGTCTGTAGACTAATTCTACCATAAATTAATCTACAACTATACGTTGCAAACAGATTCAAATTCTCTACACTTACCTTTTCTTACCAATAGTATTACTATTAACCAATCAACAAAAAAAGTGAAAAGTATAGTTAGAGTGACAGAGTCTCTGGTCTTGTCACAAGACAGTTGCCCTAAAGAACATCTGGGTCGATTAAATGGGGTTGACTGTCTTGGGTTTCCTTCAGACTTGTCACATTTTGGATGATACACATTTGCACATATTATTTCTTGCGAACTTACAGATCCTCAAGTGTAAAAACATCTCCACATACAACAGTACTAGATAAAAAAGATACATATGCGTGTACATTTAAGGAGAAACTAAATTTAAAGTGTACAATATTAGAAAAGAAAAAAATGAAAATGGATAGTTTAACAAGTTGAGCTGAGACCTCTCTTGGGACGAGGAACTCTGGGCCCAAGTCAAAAGTTCTACAGTGTGAAAGGAACTAATTCACAAAGAATATATAAATCTTATCTTAGGTTTCAGCAGAACCGCCCTCATATGAAACCATGTATAAAATTTAGACCATAAGTACATGATTCATACTGTAGTTAGACTTTTTGAATCATTAGGGTTTCATTTTATATACCTACAATAAAAAGATATTAAAAAAAAAATTGAAACCAGGGTTCTTGAACAAATGTAATGGTAAAAGACATCTATATATAGTCCTTAGTGAGAGAAGAAATATGACCTAAAATTTAGAGTTAGTTAAGGGATTAGAAAAAGAATGTTAGGGTTAATATAATATTATTTTGTGCGTATAATCATGTGATCATGGATGATGTATGCAAGAAGAATATAGCCAATAGAAGGATATAAAAAAGGTTAAAGAGGGAACAGAGAATCTAAGAGAAACAGTGTCTTATCCTCATCTCTTCATTTCTCTTTGAGGAATTTTGTACTTGTCGCTTCCCCCTGGCTTCTTCCTAATTATCTTTTATATTCTCAACCCTATCACAATTTATCTTTTTATCATTCCACTATTCCCCACTCACTCCTATTCTTTAAGTATATTAAATAATTATATATTCAAACATATATGTTCACAGTTACACACACACATATCTTATAGTTATAACTTAACTGTCGTTTTGTAGTTATATTTTTCATATGATATATAAACTAGAGTGATTTTCTTAAAAAATTAAAATATTTTATATGTTTCTAGTATTTTTTGCAACCAATCCTTTTATATTCCTAATCTTGAGTGATTTTTTGTTGTTTTAACATTAAAATACTATCAATATAACTAAGTAAAGACAGTTGTTGAAAAACAAAAATACAACTAAGTAAAGCCACTTAACAGTTGTCTTTCTATCGACAGTTTTGCCAAGGGAGTCGATGAGGCTGGTCATGGAGAACTCGATGATTTCAATGTCTTTGCCCTTGTTTGTGGCATCTGCTTCGCCAGGGGATTCATGACTTGAAAATGAGGTAAGAGTTAATCTTCAGGTTTTTTTAGAAATATGAACTGCAATTGGTTTACTGTTTTTTATTACCAGGTGTTATTCCGTATCTCGCGCAATACAAGTTTTTTTCTTTTCTTTTTATGTATTTAAATTAATAGAATTTGGTTTTATTTCACATTTTTATATCTAACTTTATAGAATAAGAAATGAAAAAAAAAAAAAAAATGAATTGTATTTTGGTTTAGTGGTGCTTTGAATTTACCATGCATTACTTTGGATTAATAATTGTTGGTGGCAATTTCAATTTGATATCAAAAAATTTCATAAACAATTTGATATCTGGTTCCATCAACACTTTATAGCTTACCTTATTTTTGTGCATTCGATAGTAAATTAGTAATACAAATGGTTTGGAATCAAAATTCTTATTGAATTCATAGTTTGAGTCTTAGAGGGCACATGCAATACCTACATTTTGTTTATTGCTTCTTCAATGGCCTTCTTTACATGCATAACGACAACAAAATCTATTTATATAAAGATTGGTCAGTTATTAAAAGTTATAAAACAAAGTATACAAAAACATAAACAACCTTTTTCGACATGTTTATGTATGTATCAAATTCATTATTTGAAAAATTACTTGTTCGTCTGTCTCTCACAAAATCTTTTATATGAAGATTCTATAATAATGATCTTGTTTATCAATTTGTACCTTTTTCATATTATGTTGCATGTAGTGATACGACTGAAAATATATTAAACTTGAAGGAATTTCACATATCAACATATTCAGCAAATTATTTAGCCAACATATCAATCAATTTCTAAAATAACAGAGGCACACGTTATCTCAAAAATTTAGATATTCAATTCATAGAAAAAAACACGAACATAAACACCACAAGACTCGGTGAATATCAAAGTACACAATGTCAACACATCCAAGCTCTGATAGTTTGTTAATTGTGTACACGATTTGAGAGTTTGTAACAGGGGAAAGAGAAAAAAAAAAAAAAACTAAATATGATCCAACAGTTTTGAATGTATAAAAAACTAAAAACATAATTATCACTCAAGATTATTTTAGATTACTAATCTTAATTTGATCTATCTTGTCTTTCCATATAATCGTCATGATCACAAGTAATCACTTATATTTGCTGTTTTTCCATAGCAAAATCAATAGTTTGGCCGAATGATCCAAACAAAAAGTCAAAAACCCAATTAAACTTTTTTAAAATAAATAAAAACTGCACAATACCGATCCAGGAGAATCTGAAAAAAAGATAAATAATAATTAGTGGAGAGATCTTAATTTCACCGAGATAAAGAGAAATTCAAATTAATCAAAGAAAAAAAAAAATCAAGATCAGTCATGAAACCCATATAAAAATAACAACATATAAACTAAACTAATTAATTCAGGATGACGATGGAAAAAAAAGTGGCCACAATTTTTTTCTAAAACTTTAACTGTGATTAAATTATTTATATGTAAACAGATGTAGGTTAGATTGATTAAACTTTGGTATTGTCAGCTCTTTGTAGTTTTGTTGTATTTTCTTCTAATAGAGGTTAAACTCTTTTGATTAATGCAATTCTCGTTTGAACAAAAAAAATATAAATGATAAATATCTAAACATTTATATAATGTGTTAATAATCAATCATTTTTTATATTATAAAATTGTAAGTAAATAATTTCATTAATAGTAATTTAGATGTTTTAAATCTGAAAATAAACGAAAGAGCTATATTCTCTAAAATTAATTTACAAATAATAGTATAGATTTTAAAACATGTACTGCAGCACAATTGATATACAATATACGGTTCTTCTGTTACAATATTTTTAACGCTCTCTAACAATTGATATACAATATATACAATATTTTCAATCATTTTTAACAATTGATATACAACATATGTATATATATATATATATGTGTATATATACATATATGATATACTTGTGGTTTTAGTCAAGCCAAAGAGCGCACATGCGATCTTATCATCTATACAAAAACAAACTTATGCCTGAGTGAAGAATATATAAATAAAATACTGATAAAGTATATATTGATTGCAATGCATTATTTTTGATTGGACAAGACAGTGACAGTACGCCATATTGTACCCAAATTCATTGTCTTTTTTTTCCAAATATAATTAATACTGTGTTTGGATATAACAGAGCCATTCATTCTTTTTGTTTTAACAATTTTTTTCTTTTTTTTGGTTTTTATTGCTGCTATGGCTCTAAGAAAGTCAAAATTGTGCAGCATTTATCAATTTTGGAAATAAACGACCAATATATAGCCATTAATAGCTATTGCTCTAAGAAAATAGACAGCACTAAAATTTTCATTAGTAGCTAATAAAAGTAGGGTTTGGGCTTTTTGTTACTCAGAAGTCAGAATATAGAACTTAGTGGAACTATACATATGTATCTATATATCTTTTCCGATAGATTGATTTAACGTCACTATTTAATTCGAGATCTTAGGGCCCTTCAACTCACGTTCGGTCATTAGGTGAGAAAACCTGTACCGTGGAATATAGCTTTGAATGCTCTAGAGTTGGTTTCCAGCATCCACGGAATCTCAAAATTTATCAAAGTGATGATGATAAGACTTTATATATATATGCTTGCTTCAACTTTCACTTGAGACCATGTTTTTTTTTAGCATTCAATAATTTGAATATGGTTCTCTGATATATCGTTAAAGTTGTATAGGTGAATTTGATCATGCAATGCTAGAAAATTATACACAATTAATTTTCTAGCACGACCATTGACGACAGCGACAAACGCCATAAACTAAATCTTGTTTGTTTTTGTTGGAGTAAGCTTGAAGAAAATTTGAGTTATAAGCTACTTGAGATTAGAAAAATAATCATATTTAGGAGTTATCTAAATATGTAAGTTATTCTTTAGTGAAAAATAATAATTTGTAGTTCTTGCTATATAAGAAAATGTCAATATGTGGCATAACTTGCGAGTTTGAGAGAAAGAGATTAAGAGCTTAAGTTTTGAGAGATTTTCTTAAGTTAATAAAGAAAATTATTCTTTATCAATCTTGTGTTCTTGAGTTTATTCGATTCTATATTTGGTATTAGAACCAAAGTTCAGAGAAGTGGACCTGGAGAAGTGGGTGTGGACATTACACAAAATGTGGGAAGAAAGCCCTCAAGAAGATGGAGGAGCCACGAGTTATATGGTCTTTGGCTTGAAGGAGAGAATGTTGGATATCAATCCAAATCTCACATCGGAAGATTAAACAAAGAAGTGTCTAAAATATAAGTAGTGTCAATCCTAATTAATATGAGGCCTTTTGGAAATGAGCCCAATAACAAATCTGTGAAGTTTAAGATTCATGGATCTAAAGCGGATAATATCATACTAGTTAGAGGGCTGGACACGGGCTTAAAAATGCAAGAGTTTTGTAATAAACGATAAGTGTAATTAAATGATGTCTATTTGTAGTCATAAACAACGTAACATGATAAAACGACTAGTTTAAAATATAAAATTCTATAATTATCAGCATTTGAAAGTTTTTCTAGTCATAGAAACTTATCATTGGAAGTATTGATGTACTAGCAACGACGAAATAAATAAAATTTAGACGCTATATATTACTTGTAGTCGATGTTGCTAATCATAAGACATTCAAACCTTATGGTCAAAATATTACGATTATGTTAGTTCTGATTGGGTGAAGACCTGAAAGAAGTTAAAAGAAAAGTAGAAAACTTAAAGGTTGACAAATGAAATAAGTTAGTTCTTGCGTCGTTCACTGGTTTCGATTAGTCGGTCAAGAAAGGAAAAATTGTTAGTAATATTATTATAAATATACTCAATAATTGGATTCTCAAACATGAGGTAGAGTATCTTATGCAAATTACACTGTAGTTTTGGTGGCTTTAAATATACTGAGAAACTATGAACCAACCAATTAAATTTCGAAAGGTGTAATGGAATTAATCTAGAGATGACGATGTGATTGGGACTTCCTCAATGTGGAATGTGACACAAAGATAATTGGCCGTGGAATTTATATTTGTCTCCAGAAGCCTCCAAACCCACTACTATAATCCTTTATAATTTCTCTTTGCGTATATGTTTATTTTGAATAAAGTTAATTTCCTAATACGTGCCCAATATATTTGGAGTGCTAAAAGTTACCCAAGATATCCAAAAATCCAAAATATTAATCCTTTAAATAAAAAAATGTGGAAAAACGTTTGGAAACTATTATGCAAAACTATTAATATATAGAGATCTTATGTATCAGAAGTGAGTACACCTTTTATTTATATTTAAATTTCTTTTGACTTTAATTTATTTTTATTTGTTGTAAATGAAGGGTAAATGGATAATTATAGCTTTCAAAACTGCGATTTGATATTTATAATTATTAAAGTATAGTACCTAGGTTCTTAAGTTACACTGTATTTAGATTTTTAAATACATAAATAATTTATATACTATACTTTTAAAAATGATAGCTGGATTTTAGATTTTTTTTTTAAAAAAAAAACTGGCATAAAAGTTTGGAATGTTTCTAGAGAAACTTTAGAATTTGGATCAAAATATGGGTTTGGTATGAAAATAAAAAGTTTTGGATTTTTTAGAATTCAATGAAAAACTAAGTGTTATAAATGTGTCTGCTTCAATATAAGTATATAACTACCAACAAATTGGTATTAGAAAATGTAATGTTTGATCATTTTGGATCATTGATTAATATTATTTTCTTAGTGCATGGAGCGTCGCTGGTGTTGAGGGATTAATATGGATCAGTGTTTTTGTACAGAGGTTAGTCTATAACTCCTAATGATACTACATTGGAGACTGGCTCTTTGTAGTAAATATTTAAGATCAGTACAGTTGTATGAACGTTATTTATACTCTAATTCCTACAGCTGCTACGTGTATAGGAGATGGTGGCTGATTGTGATAAACCTTTCAAAGCACATAAAAGATTATAGGAAAGGATTTCCAACTCAAGATCAATTAACAACTAAGAGATTAATATACACATATGTTCAGTAAATTAGATCTGTCTCTACATCCAATGTGTGATTTTCTATCGACATGTTATTAAAAACCATCAAATATTTGCATTATTGCATACAAAACTGCATTATTGAAAACCGTGAATTGTTTTGTTTTTGTTATTAATGTAAAAATCAGATAGGCATCGCTGATGATTGTTCCACACAAATCAGGTGTATGGACTATATTTGTATTTACTATTAAATATATATGTATATAGGTCCTAGCCAAATGGTATTTCTGTACTGAAAAAATAGCATTGTCAATTGATTGATGGTCTCATAGGGATTTGACATAGCAGGGAATTCGAGAAAATTGTTGCCAAAAGGAGTATCGAAGAATATAAAAATGAGTGATTGGGCTATGTCTTTATTCCATTTTGGGTGGGTATCTTTATATCAAGATTTGATCATCTCTTTCTTCTCTTCTCCATATATTTGTTTTCTTGTTTTTTCTTGGCATTACAATTTACAAATACCCTAGCCACATAGTTATACTATTTTCTTTTTTTGAATAACTTTATTACTCATCTTTACTTTACACTAAAAAAATCAAAGTTGTTTAAACACATATTATACATTTGGTTTACTTAAGATATTTTGATAAATTGAAATGAAAAGTTAGTTTTCAGAAATTTTGAAAACATGGGTTAG
This sequence comes from Noccaea bulbosa, assembly GCA_900406535.1. Taxonomy (NCBI): domain Eukaryota; kingdom Viridiplantae; phylum Streptophyta; class Magnoliopsida; order Brassicales; family Brassicaceae; genus Noccaea; species Noccaea bulbosa. The sequence goes on along the minus strand of OVBJ01001774.1, from coordinate 8,956 downwards.
TTTTCTAAATACACAAACTTTTGGTAATACAAATTTCTTCTTTTATTGTGTGTATCAGTCTCTTACATTCTAGAAGCTTTTTTTTTTTTGATATATATGTTGTGCACCAGAAGGAACAAAATATCCCATTCTCAGAAAACGGTTCACCTTCAGTGGTTCACATATTTAGCCGAAAAAAAGAAAAGAGAGTAATATATAACTTACACACCAATTAGAGTATCTAGTACGATCTAATGTTTAATTAGATAATGTTTAATTAGTACGTTTAGTCGGTTGCTTACGTCGAAACAACTATTCTCTATAGTGTCTATCAATTTTATGTTTCGATAAATTTTAAATTGATAATCTAATGTCTATAAACTCATGTTTGGGAGTTCGATTCTAATTTCTAAACACATGTTAGTCATTAATTTTGGTGAAAATTGCAGTATTAATAATCGTTCTTAGAAGTTAGACCTTAGTTTTATTTCTTTTGGCCGTATCCTTTGATATTGGTTTTTTTATAAGTGTGTCGTCACATATAAGATAAAGAACTGTATTATGTATATACATTTAGTTCTGACTCTTTTTTTTTTTTTAATCCCAAAGAGGTAAATTGATCTTGCATAATAGGTAGATATAGCTCCAAAAAGTCGACTTATAATATTTTCCTTTTGCCAACAAAAACTGATTAAAAAACCTGTATACCAAAGAAACCCAATAAATTAATTACAGTATTATTCCAAACTTATTAAAACAAAAAGATCAATGCAATTGGAGCGCAGAAGTCATCACGCTGCTCTCTGCCCGTCTATAAATAGTGGCTTCAAGAAATTTTCTCATCATCGTTTCATCAACAAAGTCTTTGGTAATTCTCTACATACATATATATATATATACACATCTAAATCACGTAGTTCTCCTAATTTTCTAAAAATGTTTTGTACTAACTACAATGATCATCAAACTTGGTAATTTTTTTCTCCATCAAGATCTTGATATCCACAAACGATTTTTTTATTTTTAGTTTTCAGTATCTTGTTTGATCAGAAACCAAAATTCCATCATTAATTGTTTAAAAGGCAATTATAGTGTTGACAGAAGATAGAGAGCACAGATGATGAGTTGCAATTCGGAGCAGCTTATTTGCATCTTACTCCTTTGTGCTCTCTAGCCTTCTGTCATCACCCGTTATTTGCCTTCCGCTATCTTCTTTCACACACACACACACACACACACACAATGTTTATAAACTATACAGAATTCACTTTTTAGCCCTAAATATGTTGTTCTCAAGAGAAATTAAGCATGCATATTGTAATAATTCATATGATCTAAAGTTTAATTTATATATTGTCCAAGTTTCTATACTGAATTGTATCTTTGAAAGTGGTTTGAGAGGGATTTTACTTAGGCTTCGTCCAATTTATATGGTGATAAAACTTCATTAGTCTCCATACTTATAAAGCTAAATAGCGGATGTGATTTAAGAGCTCACTAGGTTCAAAGATTTTTAGAGTGGATATTAGTTTGGTTCTGGAATCGTTGTAATATTAGTTTAATATTTTTTTTGTTAAAAATTTGCATTATGCGGGTCTCAGTCCTGATGATGAAATATCGACGACATAAGCCCAAACCACTAGGATACATGCCATGATCTTTGTAGTTACTAGGTCAGTACCCCGCGCTACGCCGCGTGAAAAATTTTAACGTATTTTTTATTATGTATAGATCAACTCTGCCGCAAGAGTTTTTTTTTATTATGGTTTATCATTATTGGTGGTATTATAAAATTGATGAAAATTAAATTTATTAGTATTATAATTATGAATCTTGTTCATACTCAAACTTTACCCGCTAATATCCAATTTTTATAACTATTGATAAAACTTGATCTTGTTCACATCCGAACCTTACCCACTAATATCCAACTTTTATTTTACAGATAAATTTTTGGTAACAGTTTTTTTAATACCTTTACATATATGTGATTGTATTTTTAGTTATGCAAATAACCGTTTGGATTACAATTACATGATCTTGTCCGTACCCAAATCTTACTTGCTAATATCTAATATTTATTTTACATATAAATTATGGGTAATAGTTTTTGATACCCGGCCAACTTTTACATCCATCTGATTATATTTTTTTTATTATGCAAATAACTGTTTGGATTACAACTACATGATCTTGTCTGTACACAAATCTTACCTGCTAATATCTAACTTTTATTTTACCGATAAAATTTGGTAATAGTTTTTGAAATCCGATGACCGACCTTTACATCCATTTAACAATATTTTTAATTATGAAGATAACCGTTTAAATTATACTCCCTCTGTTCCTTAATAGTTGATATTTTAGAAAAATATATCTGCAATTATTTGGATATATCTGGATGTGTTTTGAGTTTAATATTATCCGCTAATATCCAACTTTTACTTTACAGATAAACTTTGGATAATAGTTTTTGATATCCGACCGATTTGTTCATGTGATACCCGACCATAAGTTTGATATTCCAACGCCGTGGTTTGATATTTTTTTCTTTTATAGATTTAATTTTATTTTGGAAATTATTTATATCGATCATAATTAAAATTGAGAATCATGAAGGATATCTGAAGAGATAAACTAAATATATCCCTTTTATCGTGGTATCATGAAAACGGTTATTTTATGTTTATAAAATTATTATTATTAATTTCAATTTCAAAAAAACATAAAATAGTTTCTACGCCTAAAAATTATATTTTAATTTTTTTTTAGTGTTATGTATATAATTTTAATTTTGGGAAATAATCTGGTCCGTACCCAAATTTTACCTGCTAATATGTAAATTTAATTTTACGGATAAATTTTGATAATAGTTTTTGATACCCGATGACCGACCTTTAAATCTATTTGATTGTATTTTTAATTATGAAATAACCGTTCGAATTATAACTACATAATCCCATGTGTACCCAAAATGTTATCGGCTAATATCCAACTTTTATTTTATAGATAAAGTTCGGGTAATAGTTTTTGATATCCGACCGATTTGTTTATGTGATACCCGACCATAAGTTCATGACTGCAGTTTGATATATATTTTTTATATTTTTTATATTATTATTATATTTTTTCTGCAATTTTGTTTGACCCTATCTCATCGGAATTTGTTTTTTATATTTTTCTCGGACCAAAAAAACTTTATTTGTGCAATTCTATGTGATATTAATAAATAACAATTTTTTTTATAATTAACATTTTTTAGTGCAGAGGTGATTACTTTTTTCTTCTAAATTAAAACATTTTTAGCTACTACAACTTAAAGTGTACTATCTAGTTAAAACTAAAGTGACTAATATGTTAAAGAAATAGAATACTATTTATTTTCTATATTATACTCAATCTTTTTTGTGAAGTGAATTTCAATTTTACTATATTACATATATTGTATCCTCGTCCCGTTAGATTAGAACCATTATGTCATTTGTCACACTTAAACAATGGAGCACTATTAACAAATTAACACCGTTTACTTTCACTGAAATATTAGTTTCAAATAAACAAATGATATAACAACAACAATGAACAAATGATTCTCATGAGCAACTAATAGTGGATGGAGAGCTGTGTGAGAAAAAAGCATGAAACTTAGAATAAGAAGGCAAAGAAGGAGATGAAAACATTTTCTACTCTATTCCTGTTTAAAACAGAATTTAAACAATCTTCAGCAAATACTAAAACGATGACATCTTCACCCGCTTCACTTGAATTAGACTGATTAAATCTCCGGTTATTTTTCAAATTAATCCGGGGATATAGTCCAATAGCCGAAGCAGAGCCTCTCTCTCTCTTCTTAATTGAGGTGAAAACACATGATTATTACCACTTACCTTTATATGTCTGATGAATCAGTCAAACATTATGGATGTACTCAAGATCCTCCACAACTTATGCACTGTATAACCGAGTCATCCCATGTATAAGAAGGGATCCACAGTGAAAGCGTCACTTAATTAATATTTAGCCATGTAACATTCACTTAATCCTCAACATATAAGCAGATATCCACGGTTTTAAATCCTTTATAGTTGTTCTCTCAAAAACCAATGAATACAACGTTCGAGATAACAAAAAATGGACTTACATAGTTATCTGAAGTCCCTTTTGAATTGCTTACACTGCAGCCTTTTCTTAACAAACTCTGAAAACAACAGGAAGTGATCCGATGACAGATAAGCCAATAAAAGTTTGTCACATTCGAGAGAAAAATATCATGGAAGAAACCTGAAATAATAGGTAAATAATAGGTATCATGAAAATTTCTGACAGACTCATAAAATCAGAAAAGGTTGTATTAATAAAGGCATTGTAACAACAATATTACCTTTGAGACAACGGAGCAAATATCAACATCATCAGGTAGACCATTATAAGCTGTTTGCCTGAATTTATGTACCTCTCTTACCAGAAAACCGGTGTCTTTGTCCAATAAAAGCCGGCTTAGTAATCTGCAGAGCTCGAGTGTCAGCTATTTCACAACTTCTTAGAAACTGCGATCAAAAGCATGGATCTTCAAAATCAGCAACAGACTTGAGTTCATGCTCAATTTAGACACAAAAAACCTATCAAACATACACAAAATCAGAACTGCGGTAACTTTTCTGATTCATAAATAAAAAGAAGAAACTATATCACACATACGACATATGAAGTTTCCAGATATTCTTCTTTACCGTCATCTTTATTAACTGTTGGAGCTGAAAGATAAACGAAGAAAACAAATTAGCAAGCAGAGAAATATTTATGCGGATATAGAAATTCCGTAAGTTTAGTTGGAAGGATTGGATGAGGAAACGATAAAAATCATTGGATTTTTGTTACAGCATAAAGCAAAAAGACTTACACATTTAAAATCGAAGGAGAGAAAGTAATTGTTGAATCGAGGAGAGCATGAAGCACACATTCTCGAAATCTCCGGCGGAGAGCACGAAGCATCAGCTAACCATCTGGGTTGAATCGGCGGAGATGATTGAGGTGAATCAATAGAGTAAATGAATCGATAGAAGAAGACTTTAGCAAACGACAGAAGAAGTATGAAATTTCGTGGAAGAAGAAGAATGAATCGTAACTTAGCTGATTGGCAGTAAACCGGATTTAACGCGGGTTAACTGAGACAAAAATGTAGGGGTGTTCAATCCGGATATTGGTTCGGTTTCAGATCGGTTTTTTTGATTTTCGGTTTTTTCAGTTAATAAAAAATAGCTACCATATCATATCCATACTTACTTTGGTTTGGATAGTCTCGGTTATCGGTTTTCTCGGTTTGGATATTTTCGGTTCGAATAATTTTGGTTTTCGGTTTATTTGTACTGTTTGTATTATTATTATTTTTTATTTAGGTTTTTAATTTTTCTACTAATAAAAGAAAATCAAAATAAAATAAAAAAATGCAAACACATGTCTTATTTTAAAGTTAATAATTTATAATTTAATATGAGATTACTCTAAACTAATATTATTATATATCATATGTGTATACAATATATTATTATATTAATATATAGAAATATTCGGGTTTTTTTGGCTTATGCGGTTTTTGTGGTTAATATCCAAACCATACCAATATCTACGGTTTATATAAAATTGCATCCATACAGTTTATACGGTGTATCCAAATCCAAACCATATTACATATTTCGGTTTGGTTCGGTTCGGTTCGATTCGGTTTTACCAAATTGAACACCCCTACAAAAATGTGGCAAGTAGGTTTTGCTGTATTGATTGTGGTTATTATCAAGAGATGTACATAATTTTAAGAAAAAGTATATAACAGGTTAGAGTTACAATTTATATTGTAGGACGTGTCTTAATGTATAATTAAAAAATTGTTTCAGTTATCTCAGAGAACCCTTGAATTGATCTTCAAAAACAATAGATTTTAAAGTTTGTTTCATGGCTGAGATTAATACAACGATCGTATTTTTAAGTCCGGATTTCGTATCTCTAATTTTGCTGACATAATATTTATTTATACCTTTGGATGCTTCATGCTTGTTTCGTTGAATGAAATTTACAGGCTTCAAAGCTTATATCATGTCCAATAAAATATTCTTGCATCATGCATTATAACTCCATGTAGCATAAACCATTTTCAAGCTCTGCTCGTCAAGCCTGCACCAACATGTCACTCTAGTTCTGCTCATCAAGAAGATCAAACTGATTATTCGAGCAAAACAGGCCTTCCTCAACAGATGTCTTGTCCGGAGTCTTTGTTGGCGTGGGACACTTTTCCGTGTGCAATAATAACCTTAAACACACTTTATATTGAAACATAGGAAATATCATTTTTTTTTTTTTTTAGAGAAATTTTGGAAAAATACTTTAATAACAATTTTTATTTTGAATAATACCCTAGTTTTTGTTTTGTTTTAAAAATAACACTTTGTTATGTAAAAACATTAAATTATCATAATTTTAATTTTTAAATAATTTTAAGTTTTAAATTTAAGTTCCAATAATTTAGAGTTAATAGTCTTCTCCAGGGAACCCACTATTAACTCTAGTGGTGGTGGTTTCCAAAGATTACACCTTTGGAGACGAATACGACTCATACCATCCCAAAGTCAAGAAATCTAAAACTTCCAAAACAAATCAAACATAGAAAGTTTGATTTGCACAAACAAATCAAACAAATCAAACAAAAATTAACATTAACCTTCAAGACAGTTTAGGGTTAAGAACTTGCCTTGCGCCTGTAGATCTCCTCTCTTTCTCTTGATAAATTTGGAATAATAGAAAATCTGTTATAATAATATAATAACATATCTGTGTTTGAGAATTATTTAAAGAAAACAAATTTATTTGAGAGAAAGAGAAGTTATTCTTAAAGAGAAGTGTTTTTTATTGAAGTGTATTTACAATGAACGAAATGAGTCTCTTTATATAGAGAAAAATTTCGATAAATATTACTGTGAGAATTAAATAACGTGGGCTCTACTTCAGTTTTTACGCCGATGTTACCAGCTTAACTTTTTATGCCGGTGTTGCTGACTTTTGTAACACTCCCCCTTGGAGTCCACTGTCGTATGTATTTTTCAGGAAAACCCGATGGGAAAAACCATGGTAAGATAGAAATAGTACAACCGTATAGCTTCCCCTCGAATTGAGATCATATTTTACAAGTCTTGTTGATTACGCATTCCAATACTGTCGATATGTTTCCTGAATGTTGAGGTGGGTAATGACTTTGTGAAGAGATCAGCGGCATTGTCTGACGACCAAATATACTTCACTTCAACGGATTTATTCTTTTCAAGCTCTTGAGTATATGAAAATAACTTTGGTGGAATATGTTTGGTTATGTCGCTTTTAATATACCATTCCTTTGTTTGAGCAACACAAGCAGTATTGTCTTCATATAAAATGGTTTGTTCTGTACTGGTTCGGATTCCACTATTTGATTGAATGTGTTGACTTATTGATCGAAGCCAAACAATTCTCTACTTGCCTCGTGGAGCGCAATGATCTCAGCATGATTTGAATTTTTTTTTTTTTTAAATTAAGTTAACGGAATAATAAAATTTATCAACTGTCTAAAAAAAAAAAGAATTAAAACGAAATTGAAATAATACAAAAATTATGATTTGATTTTGATTTTTTTTTTTCATTTTAAACTGATATTTCTTATATTCCTAAACTATTCTAATATTTGATATAATATTTGAATTTTTCCCTATAATATTAGACTATATAATTGCAGAGTGTACAAGAACACATTCTAATATTCGTTAAAAGCAAAAAAAAACAAGCATGTTCTAATATTTGTTAAAAACTATGTATGAAGAGCACATAATAAAAAGCATAAAATCCACTACTATTAAATATTGAATGAACATGTATACAAGAAACTGAAACCACATTATTATCGATAGATAGTCATGTTCATATATTGTTTGTGAGTCGTTTGATGTGAAATCGTATATTATATATATGTGTGACATTAGACTAGTTTATATAAGACTCAAAAAATAATTATTTTTAGTTAAGACTAAACTTTAAATCAAAAGATAGATTTATATACTTTAATTTTTGAAAATTTAAATAATAAACATATATTTATCTAGAACAAAAATAAAATAGTATTAATAAAACTTTAATTTCGAATTTAATTTTTAATTATATATTATTGCTTTGTTTAAATAAGCTCAAAATTTCATTTTACATATTTAAAAGTGTAGTTTTCAAAACCAGAAAAACTAGAGTGTTTTTCAAATATTAATTCTTAAACAAGGGATTTTTTGCAAAATCCCTTTATTTTAAACAGTAACAACCTATATAGGTTAAAAAAAAAAAGTGTGAACGCTATTAGATCCAGAACTTTTTAGTGTATAAAATCATTGTAAGCATGAAACAAAAAGGATCACCAAAATATCATTTACTTACGAGTTACGAAAATAAATGTTCCTACAACATTACAGTCTTGAGTTTTGTAGATAGTGAAAGAGTTCTTATCTCAAAACGTTACAATTTAAAAGGTCTCACTGTCATAAAAAAATCATATTTTCCGGGAGACAATTCTTATTCCTTTGAAAGCTAATGATCATTGGCACAGTTACTGACTAAACTAATTATGTTTCTGTTTTACTATAACAATACCTCGATGAGTCAATGAGTACCTTAATAAAAAAATACAGATACACTAGCGTAGTAGTGTGTAAGACTGCTATTATTTGTTAACGTTACCGTATGCGTTTCTGTTTCTATGTTAATACTAATATTAGGGTTGGACTTGTACAGGTGATAGTTTCTGAATTTGTATTTTTATTAAAAGATATCTATTTAACTATTTCAGAATTTTATGCGACAAATGTTTTACCTTGGTTTGATTATATATTCGTTTATAGTGTTGAAATTAAGCATTTTAAACTATTTTTTTAAAAAAGATAAACAAATTAAAGTGTTGACCGCAGTCATAAATTAA
>OVBJ01001773.1:0-24163 GCA_900406535.1 Noccaea bulbosa | reverse complement strand
TTTCTTCATTTTAGAGTCAAATATGGAGAAATACATTGGAGATGCCCTAAGAGTAACAAAAGTACAAAACTGAAGTAAAAAGAAAAAGAAAAAAAGAAAAAGCAGTCAAATTCCATTTCACGTTCAAGTTCCCAAATTTCAGCCACAGAACCTTAGAGTAGAGTGAACAACCATAAATGTATCACAAAGAATATGTCTATCTCATTGTAGCCTATATAATATTTCATCTCGTTGTAGCTTAGACAATCTATATAACCTTTTTTATTTTAACAACACAATCAGTATAGTATGTAAACCTCTAAGAATGTAGTCTCAACGATCCAATCAGCCAAAGTACTCATCGGGAATAGACAGGACTGAAGGCAAACCTTTTTTGGTGTAGAGATCATGGAGAATGAGAACAGGTCTCTTCAGATAACCAATGTAATCAAACGGTAATTCCACCTGTCACAACAAAAAAAACAATTAATATAAAAGCACGAGAAAAAAAATCAAATGAAACATTGTTTAATACAAATGTGGCTAAGAAGATGCACGCAGCAGCCATGGGACTTGGCAAATACTCCGAGCAATGTAAGTAGAGAGATCTATTAGGTAAGAGAGCAGCTTCTTTTTCTGCTTTCAAAATAAAAATATGCATGAATAGATATAATCATATATACTTCTAAAATGTCAAATTTTTTGTTTACTTACCATTGAACTATCAGTTTTGTTCTTTGTGAGATATAAATCGACAAACGTTTCAGACAATCTATATAACCCTAGAAAACAAAATATATGTTATAGTATGTAAATTTCTAAGAATCAGGTGCCCAGAGAACATATAAGCCCTCTATTAAAAAGGGTTATGTGTCTAAGTTTTAGATAGGCTTTTTGTAATTTAAAAAAAAAAATTATGCCCAAATTGTGCCCTAAAAAGTAAAGACAAAATTGAAAAAAAATAGGTCTTGTAATGTATCATATTCCACATTTGCTACTAACCGACGCTGCCAACGATCCACAATCAGCCAAAGTACTCCTAGGGAATCTCTTGGCATTAAAACTGAAGTTTTAAATCAGACAGATTAACAAAAAAAAAATACGTATTATAACATGTGATTTCTGTTAAATATATTTTATATACCTGTGAAGATCTGTATTTGTCTTGAGTAGACCGGAGTGAAAGCAAACGTTTTTTGTGTAGAGATCATGGAGAATGAGAACATGTTTATTTTTTCAGATGACCAATGTAATTAACTTTGATAATGGGCTTTCGCTTAAGATAAGAATATATTATGGTTCATATCTTAATTGGAACTCTATTACATTTATTGATCCAATAAGAAAATCTAGTTCCATAAAATTGAATTTATGCAAACATACAAATGGTTATCGTGACACATGCAATGCATATCCTCTTATATAATAAGACAAGTGGTTACAAAAACTAAGGTAAGAAAATGACAAGTCGGGCATCAATAATACGTAACGCGTTGACTTTAAAAAATCAAAAATATTCGGATCTGTGCCCCTTTATATTTTTGAGACGTAAATACTAGTATTTATTCACATTTGTTTTAGTAATTGTTAAGTGGAAAGGAATAAATATTTTCATTTGAACTTGGTTTTCTAACAGTAATTAAGCTTGATATACCCTATCGGCTCTTAAAAAAAAAAGTTTATTCAATAGATTTGAATGTTTGTTTCATTTTCGCCAGTCTTAAAGAAATCACTCACTCTATTCTCTCCGGAAAAAGAAACAGACTAGAACGTTGAAATCTTCGAGGATCCATATACCTAACATTGTCAAGTTTTTTTGGTCGTTAATAAATAGAACGTTACCACCTTATTCTTTCTTCATAATTCACCGGATTGGAATCCATTGTATCGACGGATAAGCCTCTATAGAAATAGTCAAATAGACTATGATTGATTAATGGAAATTATTTGAAGTAAAGTAAGAAAAAATTTTTTGTACAACTTTATCGAAACATGACGAAAAACCGCGTCTCGTGACTCGTGTGAACACTTGGAACCAAAAAAAAAACAGCCGTTAACTTATTATTGCTTGAACTTGCTGAACATGCTAATGACAAAAATACCACTAGACTCTCACGTTATACCACTTTTTGCCATTGCGACGACCGAACTTTTCCCACCTTTTTTACCATTTCTCCGCTTCGTAAAGACTAAAAGCCACTCTCCGTTTCTCTCTCTCCTCTCTCTCTCTCTCTCGGATTCTCTTTTGCAACGCCATGATCGGGGAGAAAGATCTCGCCGGAGATGGAGAGTGTTCTCGAACCAAAACATCCAAGCCTCGATTCTCTCATCTAAACAACGACAATCAAGATGAGAAAATCGGCGGTCGGTTTCAGAATCAGAAAGGCGTCGATTTCCTCAGCGTTCGGTCCAATAACGTGGATGGGCTTTCATCGAAATCATCACCGAGATCAGGAAACGAGCTCACTCTCAGCTATCTCTGTGAAAACCGTGAGCTTTCCGGGAAAATCGCTGAAAGTCTTGGTCAAAAGGGGAAAGAGGTCCTTACGTTTTCGGAGAATTCGAGCTACGACGAGAAATGGATCGAGAGAGATTTCTTCAATTTGAGAGAAATCGGTCCGAATTCCTCAAAGCGGAAGGCTCAGGAAAACGAACACGAAGAAGAAGATGCGGAAGAAGAAGACAAGAAAAGCAACAAAATCGAAACCCTAAATCTCTCTCTAGCTCTGCCGGACGTTTCTCTCTCACTAACGGCGTCGAACGCCGTCAAGAGGCCGAGAGTGACGACGAACAGCGAACGAACAACGACTTCCTTCTCCAACGATTTCACGGCGACGGCACCGTCAATGTCGTACTCCTACTCTCACCCTTTCTCTCACAACATCAGCTGCTCGATGACTCGAAACTCCACAGACTTCGATTGCTCCGTCGGGAAAGACGACCACATCTGGTGCGCCGGCGAAGGAACCAACGGATCTGTCCACAGCCGATTCAGACCGATCGGAGACGGCGTCGGCCTCGCGAGCAATCCCATTTCCGGCAAACCCGCGACCTCCTCCGATTACTCCTTCTTCCCTTCCGAGCTACCAGCTCGTCCGGGAATGGAAGTCGCCATCTCCGGCGATTCGAGGAAGAAACTACCCAATCCAGAGGAAAACGACGCGGCCAGATCGGAGAGGGTCCTATACGACATCGTTTCGGAATCGATTTCTTCAGTGTCGTTGATCATCCAAGGGATGGCTGACGAAACTCTAGAATCCGCTAAAGAGTACTTGAGGAACTTGATCGATTCGCCGGAGAAGAAGGAGAAGCTGACGAATCTTCAGAGCCAGATTGACAAAAGATCCGATCTTAGCAAAGAGACGCTATCGAAATGCGTCAAGGATCAGCTGGACATCCTCGTAGCTGTGAGAACAGGGCTTAAGTATTTCCTCTCTGGTAAAATCCGAATCCCCATGAACGAATTGGTAGAGATCTTTCTCTTCTTGAGATGTAGGAATGTGAATTGCAAGAGTCTCTTGCCTGTTGATGACTGCGAATGCAAAATCTGCTCGAACAACAAAGGCTTTTGTAGCTCTTGTATGTGCCCTGTTTGTCTGAGGTTCGATTCGGCTAGCAATACCTGCAGTTGGGTTGGCTGTGATGTTTGCTCGCATTGGTGTCACGCTGCGTGTGGGATTCAGAAGAATCTGATCAAACCTGGACATAGCTTGAAAGGTCCTCGAGGTACGACGGAGATGCTGTTCCATTGCATTGGATGCGCTCACAAATCGGAGATGTTTGGATTCGTTAAGGATGTCTTCGTGTGTTGCGCCAAGAATTGGGGGCTTGAGACTCTCATCAAGGAGCTTGATTGCGTTAGAAAGGTCTTCCGAGGGAGTGATGATGGTAAAGGCAAAGCATTGCATCTCAAAGCCAATGAAATGGTTAAGAAGTTGGAGAGTAAACAGATTTCTCCGCTCGATGCCTCTAACTTCATCATTCAGTTCTTCAACTGTAAGTTCTCAGTTTTTCAACTATTATTATACTCATGGGTCTCTTATGGATTCGAAAGTCTGAATCTTTGTCTTGAATTTCTTGCAGATGCAGAGTCGGTATCAGAGTTTCCGGAACCGAAAGAGCAAACAGTTGCAGCAGAAACGAGCTACAGAAAAGACGAGGCGTCTGTGACGCTGTCGTCGTCCAAGGACCAAAAGAAGAAGAGCTTTGCGCTGACCGATGCGATGATGAACAGTTTTGATAGCTTAGAGAGCATGGTGAGAATCAAGGAGGCTGAAACAAGAATGTTCCAGAAGAAAGCCGACGAGGCGAGAATAGAGGCGGAGAGTTTCAAGAGGATGATAGAAATGAAGACGGAGAAGATGGAGGAGGAGTACACGGAGAAGCTAGCGAGGCTGTGTCTGCAGGAGACGGAAGAGAGAAGGAGGAGTAAGCTGGAGGAGCTGAAGAAGCTTGAGCACTCGCACTGCGATTACAGGAACATGAAGCTGAGAATGGAGGCTGAGATTGCAGGATTGTTGAAGAGAATGGAAGTCACAAGACAACAATTGGTATGAAAGGATTCTGACAAACAGAGCCTTTCAAATTATCTATCCACTTCTCTACTTGTTGTTATTTGTGGGAATTTATCAAAATAGTGATACTACTGTTTTTCTTTTTTTCTCTGAGTATTTGTCTTCTGAATTTTAATTTTTTTTTTTAATCTATAACCTCGGTTTTTGCTTTTACTTATAAGTTATAACTATACATATATGAATTTATTCTTTTAATTGTATAAAGTAAAGCATATGTAAATTTAAGTATATTTTGGTTCTAAAGGTTAAATCATAAAGGAGTATTGAATTGAAGAGACGACAGAATCTGTTACCTGCTTAAACTCAAAACTTTCAGATAATCAGTAGTAAAAATATATAAGGTAAATATGATTTATTTCTCCATTTTCAATTTCATTAGAGGAAATACCTACTTGACTTTAAGACATTTTTCTATAATTAATTCCACTAGAGACGTTTAAAAAGATGGTGTTCCTTCGAGAAAGAGTATTAAAAAAAACTACAAACAAGCGAATGCTAGTGGAATGAAATTTTCTGGACCGTTGAAATTGCTTTCTGCGTGGAAATTTACTACTATAATTAAAATATGCAAATAATAGCTTCTAGTACGCATCAAAGAAGAAAGACCAACGAAGATAAAATATACAAAAGTAAATTTTTAGAATCAAATAGCAAATAATCACTCTCATGACCCCAATTAGATATCACACCAATCACATCTACACACCAAAACAAACAAACAATCACACAAGAATTCATTGAATTATATAATAAAAGAAATATTTGATTTAATTAACGGTGGGCTAGTATAGGAATCCATCAAGTATAACGGCCAAGAGCGACGGAGAAGTCGACGGAAACGCCAAAGAGTAGAATGGCTAAGCCGGTGAAGTTAATGAGACGTGACTCAGCGTTTCTGCTCTGACCAAGCATCGTGGCTCTCTCCATGAGCCCGGTAAGTGCTGCGACAATACCCATATAAAGCAGAGCCCGACCACCTAAGACGTGCCACGGCATCATCCTCGTCCTTGTCCCCGACGAAGATTGAGGTGCCAAGAATGTGAAGGCACCAAATAGCCACTGTGAAATTAATTGTATCATCACTACCACTAACTTCAACTAATTTTGATGTAATTCGTTTGATTAAAAACAATTTTTTTTCTTTAGAAATTAAAGAAACAAAAAAAAAAACATTTAAGTTAATACTCCCTCCGTTCCAGAATATATGATGTTTTAGCATTTTTTTTTGTTCCAAAATATAAGATGTTTTAGAATTTTTAAAGTACTTTTTACAAACTTCAAGAACCATTAATTAAAAATAATTGAATTCTTAAAATTCTATTGGTTAATATTTATTAAAAAGTAGTTTGATTATAAAAATAAATCATTTATTGTTTAATAATAAATGTTTCTTAATATGTATGAAAAGTTCAAAACATCATATATATTCTGGAACGGAGGAAGTATGTATGAATTTGATTTTAACCTGGAGGCCGAGGAGGATGAAAGTGGTGAGACCGATCCATGAGTGAAGAGAGACCATGTCCTTTGCGTTTACTTGGTCGTGGAATCTAAAGACGGCACAGATTCCGACAATACCTAGAACTAAGCCTATTAAGTGAAGTCCACCGTGAACCATTTTCTGTACTTGGTGCGACGCATACGCCGTTTTGTAAATCATCATCGCTGCACAATCATTGTCAATTATTACTTTCAAAATTCATGCAAAATCACGAATGTAACTTCTTCTTTACGTCCAGATACATCCAAATAATTTATACATTTTCCTAAAATATTAAGTTTTCTGAAACAGAGAGAATATACTCTAATCATATCAGTTATAATTGCCAAAAAAAAAAAACATTATATTGTAAGTACTTTACTGTGAATTTTTTTAAGGTCGTGATGAAATTACCTTGTCCCACGAGGAAAAGAAATCCACAGTACATAAGAAATATGTGCACCTATATATATATATAAACCATTTCCGAACCAAAATGAAGTGATTAGAAATTATACTGATTCAGTTAATGCACAAAATTATGATTGAACGATTTGAAGTATACATACATAAAGTGTAAAAACAGAAACTTACATTTAAAACCTTAAGGGGATTGTCAGAGCCATACTCGATGCCTTCGCGGTAATGGAGAAGCCATATGAGCATTAGAATAACGGCTAAGATGCCAAAGAACTGAGCCAGAAGTGTTGAAAGCGACGAGTGGCGCTTTAGAGTTGTTCGACTTCGATCCGCTGAGAGGTCCATTGTCTGATTTTTGTTTTGGTTCGGACCACTAATTGTTCAAGGATAAATGATGACTCAATCAAGATGAGAGAGAACAAAAGAGAAGAGAAGGTGCTAGATTGTGTATTACCGGTTCTGTCGGGTAAGGTTGATATCTTAAAGGGTTATTTATACTAGAATAATCGATGTGTGAAAAGTGAACAACCAAAAATATATATATATATATATATATGGAAACATAAAATCGCACGTAAGTGTTTATGCCACATATATGATATACAGTAGATGAATAGTAATAGAATCTGTATATAGAATACTCAATAAAGTAATATTTCGATAAATTAATAAAAAATTTAGATCTCGAATTCAATTTTTAGTCTAATTATTTTTCAATAAATTAATAATTTTACTAGTAATTTTACTAAAGTAATAAAATATTATGGTTTAATCTTATTGTTTTACTTTTACTGTATTATATCTAATATAACATCTAAGCTTGGTCCGGCTGGTATGTTTGATTCGATCACGATCCGGATCAAAATTGTTTTAAATAATAAATATCACTCATTCGATGCTTATTTTTTTCGAAGTAGAATTTAGTTTAGGATTCGGTTTAAGAAAATTAACAAACAAATCAGCAATTAAGAAGAAGAAAAGATAAACCCAAATACTTTGGTTTCTTCACTGAACAATAAGTACATATTTACTTTCATGTTTTTAGATATCTATCAAGCTTAATTTTTGATAAACTGATTCGATCAGGTGACCTATAATAGACTTAAAACATAACTTGGTTCGATATTTGTTATTATTTTAAGAGTAATACAATAGCTTTATTCCTAGCAGTTTATAATTAGCTCAATTTAGTCATGGAAGATATTGGTGAACGAAAGAATTGCTTACAGGCCTTTTAAAAAAAAAAAAAAAAAAAAAAAAATGAATTGCTTACGTATAAGGGTTTGGAATATAAATTAAGGGGTTTCTATAGCGAAGACAGCTAATGGTTTACCTTTTGAATTTTTGTGTACGTTTGATTCTAATTCATCTATCTCACTCACTGAGGCCCTACCTTCTATTGTCTTTTTTATAATTGCAATTTTTTAACCAGAAGTTTTGGACACGGATCCAACTACTCTTCCAAGATAAGTGTAGCTACTGAATTTATTTTACCAAAAGTTCAAAAAAAAAAAATACCAAACTTTCTAATATATCTAAAGCGTGAAAGTATATTTCGACTATCTAAGTGATAATTAAGTGAAATCAAGCTATGAGGAAAATGAGTTACGTACACCTTGTCCCTAAATCTTTTATCACTAAGCCACTAAGACTTAGTTAATTTTTATTGTTTAATATGAAGAATTATTATTCATTTTTCTTTGAAATCATATTTATATATGTTGTATAAAGAGAGAGAGTTACAAGACGGAAAAAAGAGAGATCGCTCCATTTTTTTGATAAAGGGTTTTCAAGAGAGATCGCTCCATACTACGTCCAAGAAGTAAAATATACATACATATGGTTTATTCTTAAAATTTGATAGGTAGGGTCCGTAGGGAAGAGTTACTAGAAGGAACAACGCTGATGATCGCTTTTCTAAATAAAGAACGGCGAAAAATACATTTTAAATTTTGAAATATATAAAGATTGATTCGACTAGGGTGAGGGAAGCCAAGTATCCGCAACAAATCGTCCAAACTAAGAATTGGACACGAAAATATGATGTACTCTAGTTTGAGCCGAGTATTTGTTTGGGTTAGATACATTTTCTTATCCTTTTTGAATAAAATCCAAACTAGAGTGAAAACCTCCGACTTTATATATTTTTAGCCCATATAAGGGTCCTTTTTGTCCCGTGAATGGAAGATCGATGGATTCTACTTCTAAGTGTCTAATATACCAAAACGTGGCTAAATCACACAGATCTTTTAGATCCTGTGTGCTTATATCATTTTTTAGTTTAATATATATTTTGTTTTGTTTTGTTTTATTTTGGCTAATGATTCAGAAAAAAAGAAAGAAGGAAAAACCTGAAAGAGTTTAACCAACCTAATTCGCTCGTTATTTAACTTGGAATTTGCTTGGTCAAATAGAATAGAGTCAATAGACCTAAGAGTTGAACCCCGATGCTGTTTTCATTTAAAGAATAATATCAAAATGTCAATTTATGGTCAACTATCTTGACTAGTATATACTCAAAGAGAGATTTTGGACGATTCAACAGTAAAACCATCCTCGTGGAATATATAGTCTAAAATTTTTGGTGATAAAATGTTTTTTTTAACTCGAGAGTATAGTGTTGATTTGAATAAACGCTCATAATGTATTCTAATAGATTTTCAAATGAATTTTAGCATACTTAGATCAAAGAATTGTTGGTCAATTATTCTGACTCGTAGTATACTCAAAATCTAGAGGGAGAAATATCATAAGTTACTGGTCATAGTTTTTTCATTATATTCATTTTTCTCAATAAACCGAATATATGTTACCTATGTTACTTAGTCTACGGGCAAAGAAAGTTACTTCTACTAATATGTTTATATGTTACCATGTTGGGCTTCGGAAACTGAAGGCTCATAATTTTCTGACGGTACGTAGTTGCATGGCCTTTGTAGCTTCCATGGAGTTATTTTAAATGGGTCCATGAGAAGAAGGTCCATGTAAATGAATCAGACGTGATTATTACTCGACTTACTATAATCATATTGGGTTCATAAAGCAGAAAACCAAATCTTGGATCGTAGCCGTTAGATCGAGCTAAACAAATAATTAATTACCTACATGCACGGGAAGAAAATCCCCATGGAAGAAATTAACAGTGGCGACTTACGCTCGTGACGTTTGATGCAAACAAAATATTGCACGTGCATATACCACATTGGGATCTTCCATTAGATTTAGATTCCATGAGCTCAGAGCAAATTTACGCGCACGTTAGCATAAATCTCTTTTCTTCTCTAATTTGCTCTAAACAGACTTGTTGGGACGATGACCGTTGTGAGTTCCCAAATTAAAAACAAAAGGATACTGTGAAATCAAAAATACTATTTAAAGTTAAATACTATTTAAAGTTTTCAACCATACAAACAATAAACTAAATATCTTTTGTTCACCTACCAAATGTATTTTTACACTGTGAATTGTTCTTTTAATTATGTAGCGCGTGAAGTGATGGACCCAACATCCACAGAGGGTATTAACGGCGTCAATGTTGCCGTTAATTGCGCTGCAGAGAGTAGTTTAGCTGCGAAAGACTGTTTATTAGGCCCCATAGAGAAATGTTCAACGGCTACTTGATGCTGACGTGGAGTAAATGTATACGTCAGCACTTACCTAACAAAATTTAAGCCAGACTGAAACAAAAGTCAGATCAAATTACACATCATTCACAAAACCAGCCAGAAATAATATGTTTATATATATAGTGTAGTAGTATGGATCCTTTATACAAAGTCAAAGTTACGTACTCTTTACAGTTTTGGACTTTGGAGGGTCTTGGTTTACGTAGAGTCCTGTGGATAATTAAGATGTACTTACCGATACATTATACAGTAGTTTTTTTTGTCGACGTCTCGTGAATTTTGATATATAAAATACGCATAGAGAGAACGTGAATTTTGATAATAAAATTTGCAAAATTTGATGATGAATAAGCAAGATAAATACAATATGCTTTTAATACATCCGATTCACCCGACTCACTAAACAAGTAAATTTGCAGGGAGTAGGTAGAAATACTTTACTTATTAATTTTAATTCTAACAGCTCATTAAAGTTTTAATTTAATCAGTTCAGTAATCAGTCACTATACCGTTTTTTTTTCAAACAGCCGGCAAATTTCGGGCATTCATTGGCACATCTCCGCGGTGTCAAAAGTTACATCTTGACCACTCATTTGATGTTGCTACCGTCGCATGCGTTTTATCTGTTTTTGGCGATAAGGTTATTTTGCAAGCGACGGCGAATGGGGCGGCTAACTAAACCGGCTTTTATTTAATTTTATTATCTTACCCCAAAAGCTTCGAAACAAATAATTTGTTTCAGTCCCAATGATTTTACCTTTTCTTAAAATGTTCCCCTTTGTTCCCATTTCTATCCACACTTTTTTTCTATTAATAAAATTATTTTCGAGAAAAATTACGATTTTTTTTTTTTTTTGGTTACATAACCCGTATAATCTTTTACCTATATAAGTTATTAAGTTTTTTCATTTTTTTTCCTAAAAGAAATTGTTTTTTGCAGTGTTATTATGACTCTCTACCTGTGACTATTTGTCGGGACACATGTGTAAGCAGCAAAGCACCTTATGCTTTACTGCTATTTTTGTTTTCTTCTCCCCGGCTTTTATCGATATATTTTCCTCTGATCCTCTAAATTAAAATCCCCACTATAAACTTTACGTGACTATATAGCTTCTCCCAAGTGTATAACTTTTGTGTTAAATTGATAAATACAATTCATTTTAATTAAATTGATCATTTGATTATTGTAAGATTCATTCAGTCCAAATGTAGTACATTTTTTTTTTATCAATAAACATGTACTACCAAAGTACCAAATTCATCTCTGAAAAATAAAACAAAGATATTTATTTTTAATTGATTCATCAGTGTATTAAATAAAAAGTAATTATGAAAAAGTAAGTTGACATATAAAATTTAAATTCCAAAGATATAAACCATCCATAGCCAGACGTACTCTGCAGTCGAAATATTGAGAATAATGCTATATTTCTCTCACTAGCCTCCTCCTATCTCTTAACAACGCTCAATAGCTCGTCCTCAACACGCTAGCTATCCATTTAAGTTTCTCTTCTTTTCACCCTGAAAAATATTTTACATAGAAACGTTTAACCAGAAAAATTTCATGAAAATGGGGTTCTTAACAAGATTTTTAGGTTTCATGTCACTCTTCACCAGTTTGGTTTCTGGATTTGCTTCGCTTAATCTTCCTCTTATACAGTTCGACGAAGGTTACACACAGCTTTTCGGTGAACAAAATCTGATTGTCCACAGAGACGGAAAATCTGTCCGGTTAACGCTCGATGAGAGAACCGGTTTGTGTTCTTGTTCCTCTTAATTTTTTTTTTTTTTTGTTTTTTCTGTTCTTTTAATTTTTTTTGTTAATGATTTTCCATACTTTACAGGTTCTGGATTTGTTTCAAATGATATTTACTTGCATGGGTTCTTCAGTTCTTCTATCAAATTGCCAGCAGATTACTCTGCAGGAGTTGTTATCGCCTTCTATGTAAGCACCAATCTCTATTCTGCTGTTTTCATAAACCCAGGCCACTATTGATTCTTGATTTTTTTAGCTTTTGTTTCGCTATTTCTATGACAAAGCCTGAAATTTTGTTTTTGTGGGTTTTATGCATTTTTTTATGGTTCTTATCAGTTGTCAAATGGAGACATGTATGAGAAGAATCATGACGAGATTGATTTTGAGTTTTTGGGGAATATTAGAGGCAAAGAATGGAGGATTCAGACGAATATATACGGCAACGGAAGCACACATTTGGGCAGAGAAGAAAGATACAATCTTTGGTTCGATCCAACAGAGGATTTCCATCAATACAGTGTCCTCTGGTCTCTTTCTCACATCATGTAAGTTTAACAACAAAACCATTCTTAATTAGGTTCTTAATCATCCTCTTAATATAACTAATTAGCTTTGAAATTTAACTTGGGAAAAATTAGGAATTAGATGACTAATTAAAGCCGTTAGATTCGGCTTTATGAGTCTTTTAATGATCTTGGAGACTCTTTAACCGTCACTTGATGTTTCTAATAAGGAAAGGCAGGTGGGGGTTTTATGTGTGATGATTCATTTTGCTTTTTTCATTCAACTTTATATGTAAAAGGTAGTGGAGTTGGTTTCTTGTTCTGGAAAGTTATGTGATTTACAGCTTTCGATTCTGGCCACAACATATACCCAAACAGAGTATTTTTTGGACAATAGAATCTAAAATCCTTTTAAAATTTTTGTCATTTTTACAATATTTTTGCATGATACTTTCTTGGTATGGATCAAAATCTTGAATTTTTTTTGTTTTCTTGCGCTCCAGATTTTATGTGGACAATGTTCCAATCAGAGAAGTCAAACGTACGGCGTCGATGGGCGGTGACTTCCCGGCGAAGCCAATGTCTCTATACGCAACCATATGGGATGGCTCCAAATGGGCAACCAACGGTGGCAAGTACGGTGTTAATTACAAATATGCCCCTTACGTAGCTCAATTCACCGATCTGATCCTCCACGGCTGCGCCATCGACCCCACCGAGATGTTTCCGACCTCCGAAGATGGAGCAGCGACCGTGGATCTCCGAGAAGCGTCGGAGATAACGGAGTCTCAGAGGAGCAAAATGGAGAGTATCCGGCGGAAACACATGACTTATTCGTATTGTTACGACCATATGAGGTACAAGGTGGTTTTGCCGGAATGTGTGGTGAATCCAGCAGAGGCTCAACGTCTCAGGGTCTATGATCCGGTAACGTTTGGTGGGATTCCTCACCGCCACCGTCATGGGAAGCACCGGAGCAAGAGCCACTTCGCTGGAACTGAGTCATTGTGATTCGGTGTATATTATTGAGCTAGGGGGCATTTTTGGCATTTTCTGTCTTGTATAGGAATATGAATTATGGACTTAAAAAGATGGAATGACACTCTCTCTACTTTACAAAAATTGTCGTTTGACAAAATAATAAAGTATTTTGATTTTTTTATTAATAATATCAAATATAGTTTTAATTTAAACATCTCCCACTAAATAACATAAAGTTCGAAGAGTGATATTTAAAATGTACAATGAAAAAAATTGCATAAAATATCGGTTAACATTATTGTGTAGAAAAGAATCAGATGGAAATGGAGCATACAATGTAAATACTTTTTCTTCATATACATATGCATATACTGTATGTTTCTCATTCATTTTATCTCCGTTTCCAAAAAGTTTTTTTCAATAGAACTAAGCACGCTTGTTCATCTTGTACATCTTGTACGAGTATTCAATGGGTCCAATAAATATTGTTGACTTAATTGTCTAGTTTTTGTAACCATATTGACACATACATTCAGTTCATTCACATTACACAATGTGTCATTGACTCGTTGATAATGTCATTCCGTGGCACATCGATGTTAGAAACTGTGGGTCCGTTTGGGATGACTTTGGTGCGATGTTCTTTTCATTAAAATTGTATAATACAGATGGATTTCTTCCTTTTCTCTTTGACTGCAAAACAATGGAGTTGAAACTTCAAAAAAACACATATGCGAGGAGATAAGGATTTGCCATATTGAATAGACATATTTGTCAAAGAGGTCAGTTTCAAACTCGGAATCAATCAAGTTTGTTTGAGGGTTGTTTTGCAATTTCCACCCTGTGCATTTCGGGACGAGAATCTCATTCCCACCCTTACCTATTTAAAATTTTCCAAACTTTTCGGGAATGAGAATTTGTAATTTTCCGTTTGGGAACATATTTTTTATTCAAACGGGTAAGGGAAGGGTTCGGGAAGGGTACGGGATTTCTCGATTTTCCCTTTTAAAAAATAAAAAAATTGAAAATTATATATTTTTTCTTAAATATCTCATATTTTTTTCAATTTTCCCGTAATTTTTCGTATTTTCCCATATTTTCTCTAAATATCTTCAATTTTCCCGATTTATTAAGACTTTGGGAATTAATTTTTTATTCTCAATTTTCCCGTTCCCTTCCCATTCCCGCTATTTCCCGTCCCGTTATAATAAGAGAATTTTTCGGGAAGTATATTTGGATTCCCAAATTTCCCATTCCCGTCCCGTTCCCGTCAATTCCCGTCCCAAAACCCTAAATACACAGGGCTATTCTATTCTTCTCATTTATTAATTTATTAATGGAAATTGGAAACTCAGACTTCAAAACTCAAAAAGTTTCAATTTTTTTTTTTAATTAGTTAGAGATGCATATTT
The DNA here is from genome assembly GCA_900406535.1 of Noccaea bulbosa. Taxonomy (NCBI): domain Eukaryota; kingdom Viridiplantae; phylum Streptophyta; class Magnoliopsida; order Brassicales; family Brassicaceae; genus Noccaea; species Noccaea bulbosa. Next base: position 9,432 of record OVBJ01001773.1, on the reverse strand, counting down.
TTTTCATTTTCTTCTTTACAAATGGAAGGTTATTATGTAAAACTTGATTAGTCAGTGGGTTGTTTTGCAAAATTTCCTTAAGTTTAGGGTTCTTTGTTGTTTTTCTAACCTTTTGGCTGGTTTAGAGACTTATTAAGTTAAGGTATCAGCATTTTAATATGAAGAATTTTAATATAAGGTATCAGCATTTTAAAAATCAGCCAAAATTTTAAAGAATTTATTTAAGGTATCAGCATTTTAATATGAAGTTGGCATCTTCTTCCAGCGATTCTCAAATTGACAACAATAAAAATGAGTTGGAAAACCTCTTTTACATCAGCATTTTAAAAATCAGCCAAAATTTTAAAGAATTTATTTAAGGTATCAGCATTTTAATATGAAGTTGGCATCTTCTTCCAGCGATTCTCAAATTGACAACAATAAAAATGAGTTGGAAAACCTCTTTTACATCAGCATTTTAAAAATCAGCCAAAATTTTAAAGAATTTATTTAAGGTATCAGCATTTTAATATGAAGTTGGCATCTTCTTCCAGCGATTCTCAAATTGACAACAATAAAAATGAGTTGGAAAACCTCTTTTACATCAGCATTTTAAAAATCAGCCAAAATTTTAAAGAATTTATTTAAGGTATCAGCATTTTAATATGAAGTTGGCATCTTCTTCCAGCGATTCTCAAATTGACAACAATAAAAATGAGTTGGAAAACCTCTTTTACATCAACCATTTTTTCATAGAAATTCAATCGTTTGATAATATGAACATAAAAAAAAAAAAAAAACTCACAGTTTAGTGTTGTAGGTTTAACTACAAACATAAACCGAAGTAGATCCAACTGATTTTTTTGGCTTAAAATAGGGTATTGATAGCATATTAAGATAGCACAATTTCCATGATTGCTATTAAAGAGGGTACGATGGATTGATATACTATATTTTTTTTTTACGGATCCTGATTCAGTATTGTGTAAGAAAATTTGTAAACTTTTGATGATTTCTTTGATCATTTGAGATTCAGTTTAAGAATACGAGACTGCAGCCACTGATGGAGAAGAAAATCCATCGTTTATTGTCAAGTAAATGAAGCAAAACAGAGCTTCCTTACATCTTCTTCATCGACCTTTACCAAAGAGGTGATAACCATATCTACTAACTAATCTATATTGTATAGTAATATGATCTGGAATCTAAATCGGTTGGTGTCAAAGTAGATGAGCAAATTGTTTTTGACTCCATACAATATATAAGTACATATATTGGCCCTTTCAATTTTTTCTTTGATGATGATGTCCCCTGCATTGTGTAATGTTTACAGGACATCTCGCTGCCCCTTTATTTTCTCATATGTTCTGCGATTTCGTGGGATTTACGCACGTGAAAAACGTAATAGTAAAAAAAAAAAAAAAAATGCAAGGTTGCTAACAAATGCAAATGTAGAAGAATAAGCTAAAGATGCTCTTATGGTTCTTTTCTCAGGTTTGGTGAGTGCAGCGTTCGTGGTCGGATTCGTCTGACTTCTCTTTCCTTTAACAAACCCTCAACGATAGAACCAACAATTGCCCGTGTTGGGTTTGGCTATTGTTTGTGAAATTGAATATCTTCAACCACAACTCTGAATTTATGTTATCCAGTTTCCACTAATCATATTTTAGTGTTTAAATTTTCACAAATATTGTGGTCCGCTATACATAGGTCTGTATAGGAAATGTCTGAAGTATGTGAGTGTGCTGGAGATGAAAGGGTCATCTGTTTTTTAAGATTTTCCTAAATCAGGAAATTCAGAGGCAAGTATGCAATCGGCCAAAAACAGGCCAACCAATCATGTGTGCAGGATTGGTCTAATGAAACAGACTTGCGTGAGTCAAACTGTGAATGGTGAATGTGTCTCCGTCTTTGTTTTGACACCTGTAACGTTTAATAAAATAATGAACAAATCATAGCGACATAAATTTTTATGTCCCTAAACTACTGTATTGATAATTGTTTTTTTCTGCAACCTCTTTTGGGGTAAGTGGACAGTCTACGATATTTCTACATGCTAAAATGAGTGATACGAAATAAATAAATTACATTTTCAAATTCAACTTAGCACATAAACTATTTAACAAGCGCATTATACTAAACTTGCTGAACGTTTTTATCTGGAGTGGATTTTTGTGAGCAGATGATCTTCATCTATGAACCACTTTGATACATCAGCAAACATCGAAGACAAAAAGAAAAGAAATATAAGAATCTTTGAAATTAAATTGAATTACATAACACAAAATTTGATTGTTGGTCCCTATTCAAATATAAAACCGAAACATTGTGTGGAGATTAACATTTTAAATGAAAAGTAATTTTAACGAAATACATTTAAGAAGAACTCTCAAATACAAATTGTAAAACTCTAAAAATGGTATGAATTTTAACACTTATACCAGAAAAAATAAACTCTCAAATCCAAATTAAAATCAGAAGCTTTGAAAATCTAAGATATATCTTAAAATCAGAAACTACTTTGAAAATGGGAAACAACTAAGATATAATAATGAGAAATTTGCCTATAATAATACACATAAAAACATAACCAAATATCTACTATAATATTTTTAATCAACAATGAAAACAATATGCTTATTATTATATTAAAATATTCATATGAAATGATAAAAAAACAATACAGATATTAATATCCATCCAATAATATTTTATTTTAGATATAAAAAATTTCAAAGTTAACTAAATAATGTGCATGTAATCATCTAATACTATATTATAGCATTAAAAAAGTGCTAAACCAAAATTTTACTAAGCGGGAAACAAAAATGTTATTTGGAGCCCGATTTCTGTCATCGAAACCAACACTTAGAATAAAAAACACAATTATCATCATTTTGACCTTCCCTATTCTTTATAGGTCAATTAAGTGAATGACCATAGCCATAATTGTAGGACGAAAATGCCCGTAGAGCTACTTTCGTTCTATTCCACAGATAAAGAAAAACCTGTATAGAAACAATTTTCAAAGAAAATAATACGCTATGTTCATACTATGCTATATACAAAGAGCAAATAATCTAGTTGTGTGAAGTTGTTAACTGCATGTACCTAAATGATAAACCCAAAAATACAATCCTTAATCCCAAAATCTAAACCCTAAACCTAAAATCTAAACCCTAAATTGAAAATGTAAATCCAAAACCCAAAAACAGACCATAAATAAAAACTATAAACCCATTACCAAAAAATCTAAAACCCTAAACCCAAATATAAACCTTAACAACCCTAAACTCAAAAATATAAACCATAAACTCAAAAATCTAAACCCAAAATCCAAAATTTAAATCATAAACCAAAAATCTAAATCTTAATCCCAAAAATATAAATATTAAAACCAAAAATATAAATCATAAACCCACGAAGCTAAACTCTAAACGCTAAATCCAAAAATATGAATCTTAAACCCAAAATTTAAACATTAAATCCAAAAAATTAAAAACCATGTTTCTCTAATAAATCTCTATTCTACAAAAGTAAAAGAGTATAGAATTGATCAAGGGATAATTTAGGTAAATATTATATAAAATATAGTGTGTACTAAAGTAAAAATAATGGCTATTCAATATTAAGGTTGTCAATTTGGTTATTGACTATAATTTCTCTTCATTATACTGTTTCAGTGTGTCGTCTGAAAAAAAAAAAAAATCTCTTTCAACAAAAAAAAGACAAGAGAAACAACTCCTCGACCCACACTTCTCTTCCCTGTATCCCAGCCGTCTCCGATCTACTCCTTCACCGTAACCGTCTCTCCTCACCCTCGTCGTCTATCTCACCTGATACAGCTTTCCGAAACCCTAACCCACCTCTGATTGAAATTGGAACTTTGATACACATTGGCTTCTATTATGAGGCTAGAATTCCAGGTTTTAGTTCGATTCGAGTTCTCCGCTCTTATATCTTGCCGTTTCCATGTTTCAGAGACTCTTTCAAATGATTTGGAGGTAAAATCTCTGGAAATTTTCTCTTTTAATCCATTTTCGTGCTTGGTATTTGTATATTTATCCTTTTGGGACCAAGTGTTTTTTTAACCAAATCGCCGCTTAGTTCTTTCTTTTTAGGGTTTTCTTTTGGGTCCAATTGTTTCAGAAAATTGTGCTAACGGGATTCTTGCTGATTTCTCGATCCCTTGAGCCTTGATTAAGGTGAATATTATGGGTGCTTAATCAAAAACAGCTTGACGATTTTTTTCAGTTTCTGTGATTATTTGAGTATAGACTATGTTGTGATATTGATGAGAAATCATGAGCTTAAGTTTTGTGTGAATATTGATTGTTTCAGCCTAAATAGTTTTTGCCTAGAAGTGAATGTTTCATTACGACAGGAGAGGGATGAATTCCAAAGTATGGTGATCTTTAGAATGCTTGCTTCTTGTTGTAGTTACTTTTGTTTCTGAAATTGCGGGATTTCATTCCACATGCTTTGACTCAGCACGAAACATACAGGAGAGTGCTTTCTTCCGTAAAGTAACAGGTAAGGGTAGATCAATTATAAATCTAACTCACTATCCGCTCCTATGTTTCTTTCTTTGCAGAAGAATTGATAAAGGCAAAGGAGCCGGCTGCTGCTGTTGGAATTGGTTTCGCTGCTGGTCTTGTTAGTATGCCAGGTATGTAACATCTGCTCTTATCATGTTTGAGATGATCGGAGATTGACTATTACACAATTCTAGGATCCGAGTTTTACTGCAGGATGATAGTATCGTTTTTACTCTTATACACGACTTGATCTCATCTTGTTAAACCGAGTCTTGTAAAGTATTGTTCTAATCACATTTTTTGTATATCTAAAATCTCAGAAGAACTAAATCCCTTGTTAGTTTGAAATATCTCGGTGTTTCTGGTTCTTCATGTTCTTATTTGTTGAAATATCTCAGTCTCATTGTCTTTTAATATTTTTTGAAAGAAGAGATGGCACCGAGAAAGCTCATAGATTGGAGCCAAGCTGTTCAAAACACTTTTCTTTCAACGATCAGAATAGGTGATTTGCTCTTACTTCAATGGTATTTCTCTCTCGTTTTGACTTGACTAGAAAATTTCGAAGCTTTTTTCGTTTTTCTTGTGTTGTCCTTAGGATATTCTCTTATGGGTTGAGTTCGTTAGTTTTAAAATCTTCATCCTATAATGGGGTTTGCTTGTTGATAATGGAGCTTCATGTCTCGTTTTTTCTGCAATTGGTTTTTTCTTACATTCATTTTTGTTTGCTTTTGATTTTGTTTTCACCATTGTTCTAATTTGCGAATTTGAACTCAGATGGCTGTCTCTGTTCACGTGTCGGCTGATTGGAAACATGAGGAGAGTGGTAATGGAACAACAAGCCACAAGCGAGTTCATCATGCAAGAGTTGAGCGAGGAAATAGAATTTGGGTCCTAGTGTTAGTTAACTAAGACATGAATTGAGACTTGTAATATATGTTGAGCATTGAGACATGAATTATATATTATAAAATTTTCAATCTATGCAAAAGGATGATTACTATCATGCATTACTAATCTAGTATTGAGTATAAATACTATTGCTTCAACAAGCTGATATAAAACAATAGATCATAGCTTAATGACAACAAAATAGTGCTAGAGCATAGTATTTTTCAATATAATTTTTTACAACATAAAAAATGAGCTACTGTATATATTAATATAACAATTCAAAAACGCTACTACATACACAATGATAACAACATTGATAACACCGACTACATTCAAAACGGTCACTCTATTATAGCACCGGCTGTAAAACCATATAATAGCGTAAATCGTCTGACCCATATTTGTTGTCATATTTCTTGGTCAATGTGACTTGAATTAAAATTTCAAATATAAATATTATTTATGCTAAATTTTCTCTCTTGCAAATAATTTTGGAATTAAGTTGTTTTATTTAAGTTTTAACGAAACTCTTTTCATGATATTATATTAATTACTAAGTTATTTTGGATGATACACAGAAAATACACATTCTAAATTTATTTTCTTTTGATTGCCACTACAAGATCACTTTATCAGCAAAGTTTGCGCTTTCTGGTAGTGTTAATCCATACATTTGAATCTTCCAAATACTGAATTAATCCAAGTGAAAAGTGTTGATATTATGTGAAGTAAACCAGCCTATGGATTCTTCTAAGAAGATTTCAAAATCTCTTACGATTTCAGTCGGTATGATATGTAGACCATCAAGGAGAGACTAACTCCGTCGCAAATGATCACTTACGATTTCAACCGGTATGATATGGAGGAGACCAAAATCTCTTGATTTTTTGATGAGAACATCAAGACTTATCTTTTTTTTCACGCACAAACTGACCATGTCCCAAAACGCGCAAGCCTTTTCCACATTCAGCTCTAGCGTCGTAAGCACTTCGCTGCTTAATCGGGTTCCTATGTTTTTCTTTAAGTTCTCCAAGACAATTTACGATCTACTGAAGCGGCTGCATTTGTTTACTAGTGGATCGCTGGGATTCGCCAGGTTGTGGTGGAGAAACTCGCATTTTTCGCCTTTTAAACAAAACTCAAAACCTTCGTAAAAAAACCGACAATGTGCATTCCATTTTTACGGCCATGGAATCTCGTCAACGGACTTGGCCCATGTCCTCATGGATCAATCATTTTCTCGGAGAAATAAAGTACAGTTTACGAAAAAGAGGGAGAGAAAAAAAGATTAAACTTCTTTCAGATGGAGAATATTTAGGGTTTTGAAAATTTTAATTAAGAGAGAATGATTTTTATTTGTTATATTGCTTTGAGATCTGATTAACATAAAATAAATACATATGCGTGTATATATACATATATATATATTATATAAGAATGTTTCAGATTGAGTTCTCTTTGTTAAAAAAAAAGTTATCTGTTTTGTTATTTTTTTGTATTTTTCACTCCCCTCTAAATTTTTGTTCCTTTTTGTATTTATTTTTTTTGTTTTACTTGTTTTTTTTTTAGTTGTTTTCACTAGAAACATGGTTTTTGTTGTGTTTCTTTAGTTTTTTTTTTTTATTGTTTTCAATAAAAATATGTTCTTATTGTTTGTTGTTTGATGAACATTATGGAACCATTTGATTCATATGTTGGAGAACAAACATATTACCAAAGATCAATTTCAGCGAACAGCAGATCCATGGAAAAAAAGTACGCATTTTATTTACTTATTCTGTTAATTTTTTTTTGTCGATATTTTCTTGCACGTCTTTTTCAAAACCAAAAATAAATGTTATACAAACTTAACTACAGTAGTGTTTTGGTTACGATTTCATCAAACAAAATCAAGATAACAACGGCAACAATGATCTCTATATACGTGTCATCCTAGAATATGTGGACTCGGTTATAATTAGTCCCGATAATAATTAATGATAGCAATGACTTTGGTAAAGAAAGAAGAAAAATCGTAATTAGTGGAATATAAAGACATGGTCAACTTTTAGATGTACATGTATGTGGATAGTCTACTAATCGGCATTTATCTAAAGTTCCATTTTACAAAACAACCATAAACAAAATTCCCAATTACCTGAAAACAGTTCAAGGCGGCGTGGTCAATTGTTGGAAAAGAGTTCATCATTGCTGTCAAATCTTTTTTTGTGAAAGGATTTCTACCAAAAGGTATTAATACTACTATTCTGACTCTCATACCGAAGAAGACTGAAGCGGCAGAAATGAAAGACTATCGACCCATCTCATGCTGTAATGTGTTATACAAGCTTATCTCTAAGATACCCTACCAGAGTTTATCGCCTTAAATCAATCGGCTTTTGTGAAAGATAGATTGTTGATCGAAAATCTTCTTTTGGCTACGGAGTTGGTAAAGGATTATCATAAAGACTCTATCTCAGCAAGGTGTGCTATTAAGATTGACATATCAAAGGCTTTTGATTCTGTGCAATGGCCTTTCCTCATGAACACACTCTCAGCAATGCACTTCCCGCCGAAATTCATACATTGGATCTCTTTGTGTGTTACTACGGCATCGTTCTCGGTTCAAGTAAACGGAGAGTTGGCTGGGTTTTTCAGAAGTGAAAGAGGGTTAAGACAAGGCTGTGCTTTATCTCCATACCTCTTTGTCATAAGTATGAACGTGCTGTCAAAACTTTTGGATCGAGCAGCCCACCATAGGCATATTGGATACCACCCGAAGTGTCAAACTCTTGGGCTTACACATTTGAGTTTCGCAGACGACATACTGGTCTTTACGGATGGAAAGGTCAGGTCGGTGGATGGAATTATATCACAGTTTGCAAAGATATCGGGGCTTAAAATCAGCATGGAAAAGTCCACGATTTACTACGCGGGTATCGACAATAATGTTCGACTTGAAATGGAGGCTAAATTCCCTTTTGATACCGGACAGCTGCCTGTACGCTATCTCGGATTGCCGTTGCTCACTAAACAAATTAATAAACTCTTCACTTGTAAGCCTCACAAACTTCTGGCTGTCTGCTTTTCGGCTACCCAGTGAATGCATTAAAGAGATTGAGAAACTGTTCTCAGCTTTCCTTTGGTCAGGACCTGTCTTAAACCCAAAGAAAGCTAAAATCTCTTGGAATGAAGTATGTCGGAAAAAACAAGAGGGAGGTCAACGTTGTTTGCTGTCTTAGACTGATATGGCGGTTAGTTTCAAACAAAAAAATCACTATGGACAGATTGGATCAAAGCTTATTTATTTAAGCGTGGAAACTTCTGGTCCCTCAGGGAAACAGACTCGGGTTCATGGATGTGGCGGAAGCTCCTCAAATACAGAGAATTGGCAAAGCAATTCCATCGAGTCCGTGTACGTAACGGTCATAATACGTCTTTCTGGTTCGACGCCTGGTCTAATATGGGACGGCTTATTGAACTCACCGGGGAACGAGGCCCTGTCGACATGGGAATAAATATCAATGCTTCGGTAGCCACGGCAATGGAACGAAGACGGAGACGTCGGCATCGAACTGAGACTCTTAATAATATAGAAAACCAATTGGAGGCAATTCGAACCAGGGGAGAAGTGGAAACAGACGATATTCCGCTTTGGAAAAACAGAGAAGGTGAGCCAGCACTTGGAATCTCGTTCGTGAAGTTTCACCGCAAGTCGACTGGTATAAAGGGATTTGGTTTCCTCAATCCACACCTAAGTATGCTTTTTTCGCCTGGCTCGCGATTCACAACCGCTTATCAACGGGAGATCGAATGCTGTCTTGGAACTCCAATGTTAACTCCTCTTGCGTTTTCTGTCAATATCCGACAGAATCAAGAGACCATTTGTTTTTCCTCTGTCCCTATTCTTCGGAGATATGGACGCAGCTAACCGCCAAGCTTCTCCTCTCCAGCTTCTCAGCAGACTGGGAAATCCTTATCTCGCTCATCTCAGGAAATCAACAACGAAGAACAACATCTCTCTTCCTCACTAGGTATGTCTTCC
>OVBJ01001772.1:0-24169 GCA_900406535.1 Noccaea bulbosa | reverse complement strand
ACTACACTAAATCAAAATCAAATGTTCTGAAGAAATCAAAACCTTCACTGAAAGGGAAATCTAACCTGGTTTTCGTATCCATCGCCGAAAGCTACTGGATGAAGCTGTCATTGAAAGATTCATCGGCGCGAGGCTCCAAGAGAGCGAACCTGGATGAGGCTGACATTGAAAGATTCAGCGGCGTGAGGCTCCAAGAGTTTTGATTCGGAAACGGAGATAAGGATTGAGAAGACGAAGCAGAGGAGAGTGAATAACATTGATAGAGAGATAAAGAGATGGAGAGAACGATCAGAGATCGGCCAGAGACGATCGCCGGAATCGATTCACGAATCGACGACCTCGTTTCCATCGACAGAGAGAGAGGAAAACGAAACAAAATGTTTTTTTTTTAATTTTCTCTTTTTTGTGTTTTGGTGAAAAAACGTGGATGCTACACCTGGCAGGTTTATAACCATGTCGAAAGTTTCCTTGTAAGAGTTGGATTTAAGCAAATCTTTTCTTTTATCTTTATTTAATTAGCTAAAATTGCTTAAAACCATGCTAAAAAACAGCGATGGAGATGCTCTTAGGGCTAAGGGGTGTGTGCGTGTCATATGGTGATAATGGCCAAGTAAAATTTTCGAGATGCCAATGTTGTATTAATTAATGTCGTAAATTATTCAACAATAATACTCATATCATATTTATAATAAGAGCTTTATAATAAAACAATAAAATATGTCTTTGTGGTGTAATCTTTATAAAGAAAAAATGTCTTTGTGGTGTAATATTTTGCACTACTTTTATCATAAATCTTGATGATATTTTACCATAACAAAAGCATAATAATTAATAACATATAAACTCTTTAACAAAAAAATATATTTACTAACATTTAATTGTTATTTACATTGGAGTTGATTGATTTATTAGTGAACTAACGATAAAACGTTAAAAACTAATCTATACTATTATTTACAAAGTAATTTTGTAGAATGAAGCTCTCTCATTCGCTCTCATAAGATAATGACATAAATAATTTTAATAAATTTTTTTATTTTTTTATTTATTTATAATAATGATTTAATTGATTTTAGACCTTTATTTACTCTCACAAGATAATGACATAATTAATTTTAATAATTTTCTTTAATTCTTTGTTTATTTATAATAATTATTTAATTGATTTTCTTATAATAAACTACAAGATAAACATTAAAATTAAAAATTCAGAAAATTCGGCAACATATATGATATAAATCCAATAATTAAAATAAATATATTTACAACATCTATTTAATCCGCTAGCAAATTTTCTTCTATTTTAATGTATTTTCTCTATTTTAATAATAATATAAATATTTGTAGGAATTCGAGAAGAATTACCACATCTCCACAACATGGATTCATCGACATGAAATAATGGGTGCAAGAGTTCATCACTCCACAACATGGATTCATCGACATGAAATAATGGGTGCAAGAGTTCATCATGAAATTCAACTTGATTTCGACTAAACCAATTTGCTCTTAAAAAAACCCTGTAGAACAAAGTAATAAATAGGCTTAGTTCGAACTAACTTTTAATAGATAATAACAAGATTCAAGAACAAAAGGATCAGAGGTCAGGGACACACAGAAGACCACCGGTTCACATGTTTGTTATCCAACAAGACTGTGCCGCTACGGTTAATATATTGATCCGTTCCAACCCGAAACAAACGGGCACACAACACATGGAGCTCAAATTTACCACAATCTCATCCTCCACGCATATGAGCACCGAGTTCACCAAACTGATCATCGGCTTCTACAGTGTCAGCAGAGAGACGGACTGCATCAAGCTTCTGCTTCAGGAGATCAATGGCATTGAGTACCAGCTGTGAAGCCTTCACTGCACCTGTGGATTCAACAGTGAATATGAAGCTATCATCTTTCGGATGGATCTCAATGAGCCCTGGTTTCCCCATTGCTTCTGCTTTCTTGATCACTTCTTCATCGTAAGTGTATGCCTCCGGATCAACCACAACAACCTAGGAAGCAAAGTATCATTAACAACAATGGTGATGATAGCAATAAAATGCTAACTTAAAGTCTAGAAGTTGTTTTGATCTATTCAGCCAACTTCAGTATCCTGAAAAGATCTCAACCTAAGTAAGGGATAACTTGGTATTGAAGAGCTAAGTAGGCTACCTAACATGAAGATAGGCACAGAAATTAGCTATTTGCACACTAAACACCTAAAGAAAATTCATAAAGCCAAGCATAGTAGCCAATAAAGTAGGATCATATTGAAGACTCAAAAGCTATGAATTTGTAAAGAGGTCATTCTTCTTCGACAACGTCCAAACTAACCTGTCTGGTCACTGGATCCATGCCAAAAACTTTCGTCGGGCTGCTCTCAATCAGGTCGATTTTCTCATCATCAGTCAAAGTATCCATCATATCTTCATTTATGACTATCTCAGGCTCATACATAAACGTCACAGTAGCTGCAGGAGACCATTTCGCGTGATCTTTCCCGATTCCTTTCCTTGCTATCGCCCTAAGCTTCAGCTCTTGTCCCCGGCGCAGTTTCACGATGATAATTCCCCTGAAACCAAAAAGAAACAGTCAGAAACAAAAGAGTAAGCAGAAAAAAGCCACCACACTACCAAATTAAATGACCAGAGAACTAAAAAAATCATCTTCAACCAGGAATTGCTATGGAATTTTCAGAAAATCGGTAAAAAGGTTGCTTTTTACCATTCTTTAAAACGATAGCCCTCGTAAATCAATCTCAAAATAAGTTGTTGCAATGCCCTAATCCCTAAATTTTTGCATTTCCAATCAAGTTATAAAGATCAAATAACCCAAAAAAAATCATCAAGGACGTATCTTTCAACCCCGGATTGCTATGGAATTTTCAGAAAATCGGTAAAAAGGTTGGTTTTTTCCCCAATTGCAAGACGATAGCACTCGTAAATCAATCTCAAGCTACGTTTCAGCAATGCTCTAATCTCTAAATTCTGCATTTCCAATCGAGTCGTAAAGACAAAAATGACTAATACATTCACCAATGATGGAAAAGGAGATACCTTTGCTCGCTTGAATCAGATGCAGATGCATCAATGGTGAAATCAACAGGGGTCACAGTAGGATCAGTACTGTACAAATCCCTACTGGTAACATCTAGGGTTTGGTCGGTGACACACTTGGCTTGCAGGTGAAACTCCACTGAGCAGAACTCGCACTGCCCATCTCCGTCGCAGGCATCGCAGTCTCGGGAGAAGCGCATGCTCATAGCTCGCTCGCTAGTGAGAGGGATGAGACCTAGTCGGTGAGCGATGAACTCGTCGTTGAGAACAGAGGAATTAGTTTCGATTTCGACCAGATCGATTGCGACTGTGGGGACTTCGGAGATCATTACGCGGCGGAGAGCGTTGGCCATGGATACATCGGTCTCACGAAGCTCGAACTTCGCGTAGTCATGTTTAAGCTCACGGATCTTCACTTTGGGGAATCTTTGGTATGAGGGAGCTCCGTCCATCTCTCAAAGTTCGTAGCTTTCCTGATTCCTCTGTAGATTATTAGGGTTTTTAGCTGCAGAATCTGAAGATTTCTTTCTTCTTAGCTTTCTTTACACGAAGAAGAGGAACAAGACGAGTAAAGAGTGGAATAAAGATAAATAAAATAGAGCAATGGGTTTCAGTTGGGCTTATGGGCCTGTTAGTGGAATATTCTTTTCTCATTCTATCATTATTTTTCCATTTCATTGTAAAATCGTCACCTGACCAGGAATTGTTTACGAGTGAACGTGGTGGTGTGATTAGATGATCGAGCGGGTCTATCCAATCCGGTGTGAGTCGTCGCAGTTTTCACGAGACTAGTAATCACCACTGACAACGTGTTTTGAACATGCAAACAAGAGATGGTTTCGTGTTTAATTATATTCATCGTATAGTGTAGATGAAAATTAAACTAAATATTGGGCCACTACACTTTTGGTAAATTTAAAGAAGAAGTTGTTACAGCTTTTTTTGTTAAAATAATATCACTTAGAAGTAGAACCATAAGCTGAGATTTGGATTTTGTGTTTTGATAGTAATTTCAATAAATCACCTAAATTACTTTAAAAAATGTCTAATCACGGTAATTCTGAAGACTTGTACATACCCTATAAGGCTATAACTAGTAATACAGTTTAAGAAGATTTTTAATGATTAAATAACCCATTTAACATAAATTATTCTAAATGCTTGATTGAATAGATTCTCCTTAGTTTATTTCCTGCTAAGTACTAATTTTGAAAATAATTTACTTTTAAATTGTGTAAAGAGAATATCAGATTCCTCCATTTCTTTTTTTATCCTCCAACTGACCAATAGAATCTCTAAGTGTTGAAAATAATATGTTTCATTATTGCGATTCTCTTATACTGTATCTCAGTTTTTCAAAGATGCTACTAGCTAAATGACAAGTTTAAGCTTTTTAAAAGCCTGTTACAATAATGTAATTCGGAGTTAAAAACTTCCTCACATTAAACGAAAGTGGAGAGTCACGTTCGAAGTTCGTTGATGGTCACAACTTATCAATGACGCATTAGAATATTCAACAAAAAAACTTATGTATAAAGTATCAAGCTACTTCAACCTTTAATCACAATAATAGTTGTAATCGCGCTAATAAATACAACTCTTCTTCTTGAATCATTTCCTAATCATAAGTTCATAACCGATCAAACTAAAGTCAACATGTATCACAAAAAACAGATCTCCGGCGAAATTTCCAGGGCTCTGAGTTCCAAGATGAAGATTATGATAACAGTCGTCCTTAGTAGCTTAATCATTTGGTCTGTAATGTTACTATCATCCTCAAACAACTTCAACAACCAAGTTCTTGATGCTACAACCAACGGTAAACAAAAAAAAATCATCCATCTTTTGTATTTTTATTGTTAAAAACTCAAAAAAAATCCTCCTTTTTAACTTCACATTTTCATTTTCTTGTAACAGATTCAAAGCAATCCGAAACACTGGTGGATAAACTGATCGGAGGGCTTTTAACCGCGGATTTCGATGAAGGTTCTTGCTTAAGTAGGTATCAAAAGTCTTCCTTGAATCGCAAGACTTCCCCATACAAGCCTTCCGAATATCTTGTCTCTAAGCTTAGAAGCTATGAGATTCTTCACAAGCGTTGCGGTCCAGGCACAGAAGCTTACAAGAAGGCAACAGCGGATCTTGTTCTTGATGAGAATTATGCAAGAAACTCTGTTGGTGAATGCAGATACATTGTGTGGATGGAGGATTACGGGCTTGGAAACCAAATACTTACTCTTGCTTCTGTCTTCCTCTACGCTCTCTTGACAGAGAGAATCATTCTTGTTGACCAAAGCAAGGACATTACTGATCTCTTCTGCGAGCCATTTCCAGGTACTTCATGGTGGCTTCCTCGTGACTTTCCATTGATGAAGCAGATTAATGGCTACAACAAGGAATCATCTCGTTGTTACGGAACAATGTTGAACAATCATACCATCAACTCGACTTCTATCCCGCAGCATCTGTATCTTCATAACGTCCATGATTCAAGAGATGAAGATAAGATGTTCTTCTGCCAAAGAGATCAAAGTTTGATCGACAAAGTCCCTTGGTTGATTATTAAACCTAATGTTTACTTTGTTCCATCTCTATGGCTTAATCCAACTTTTTATACCGTGCTAATCAAGCTATTCCCGCAGAAAGAAACCGTCTTTCACCATTTGGCTCGGTATCTTTTTCACCCTACAAACCAAGTTTGGGGTATGGTCACAAGATACTACCATGCTCACTTATCAAAAGCAGAGGAGACACTCGGGATTCAAATTCGGGTTTTCGACAAGAATCCTGGATATTTCCAATACGTTATGGACCAGGTCGTATCATGTACACAAAGAGAGAAACTCTTGCCTGAGTTAGCTACACAAGAAGAAGAAGAATCAAGACTCAATATATCGGAAAGCGCGAAACTTAAAGCTGTTCTTGTCACATCTCTGTATCCAGAGTACTCTGAAAACTTAAAGAACTTGTTTTGGGAGCGACCAAGTTCGACAGGTGAGATTGTTGAAGTTTCTCAGCCAAGTGGAGAAAGATTTCAGCAAACAAAAACCAAGCTTCATGACCAAAAGGCTCTTGCTGAGATCTATCTTCTGAGCTTAACTGATAACATTGTCACAAGCGCAAGGTCTACATTTGGATATGTTGCTTATAGTCTTGGAGGATTAAAGCCATGGTTACTCTATCAGCCATCGACTGCCACAGCTCCTGATCCGCCGTGTGTTCGGTCCAAGTCGATGGAGCCTTGTTACCTTACTCCTCCGTCTCATGGATGTGATGCAGATTGGAGGACGAACTCCGGGGAGATTGTTCCTTCTGTTAGGCATTGTGAGGATCTTATCTATGGTGGGCTTAAGCTTTTTGATGAGTTATAGAGCTTGTTAATCACAGTTGAATTTATTGAATTATTGAGTAATTATTTTTATTTATATTTTGACAAAATTATTTAGTAATTATTGAGTAAACTCAATTGAAACAGAGGAGCATTGTAATTGCATTAAGAAACAAAACTTTATTTTCTTCAGAAGTATTTCTTTTCCATAGTCAAAAAATAATTTTGTTGGAAAATATGTATTAAATCTTTACCATATTCATAAAGTTCTTACTAATATGGGTTAATTCCTAAACTATAAAATTTGTTATTTTGTTACTAAGTTATGATGCTTTTATACTGTGTTCCCACGTACGAATTCTGTTATCGACTGCGTTATATGTATGATGTATTACAACACAAAGTAGTAACCATTTCATAAGTATAGTATAATATTAGGTTGTGATGTTTTTTGTTGCCGGTCACAGATTCTGATGTTTTCTTTTACAGATTGTTGTTTGTCACAGATTTTTATTTTCTTTTACCAAGAAAAACAAAAACAATGCATTATATATATAAAAAATATTATGTATTTTGAAAATTGTATCAACATAAATACAAATAATAGGCAAAAGAGAAATTTGGAAAACATAATGGAAAATAAAAGAATTTATATGGTAAAAGAAAAGGAAAAAATGAGCGTGAATAACAAATAGAGGACATCATTGAATTTTTTTACTAATAACATGTGGACACCGTGGGTTTTAAGAGTATCACTCAGTTACGTTCCTGCAGAAAGTGTAGCTTTTCTATCGAAGGGGACTTCCGATCCGAGTTTGAACATCAAGAAGGGATCAAACAAGGTCAATGTCACGAAGAAGAAGGTGACACCCGACGCAGCGGCACCACCGAAAAAATGATCAAGTAAATGGCTACGTAATTAATAAATGGGAATGCAACTATCATGTTGATAGATTTTTCCTTCTTTTTTCCAACAATATCATCATGCATGTTGGTATCTATCTATCAACGTAATTAATTAATGGGAATGCAAATTAAATATCATGATGGTATCTATTTTTACATAAAGTTGGTGATCGTTTTCATGCAGTAGAATTACCTCTCCTCAATCACAGTTTGTTTGTTACTACTAATAGTCTTAGGAATCACTTTCCTTGTTTGGTTTATTTCATCTTTTTTACACTTCTTATTAAGATCTCAGATGAATTTGCATACACTTTAAAAAAAATTCCGAGCCAAGTTTTGTATTTAAGCCCATGAACACCATTTAATTTTAAGCCCATGAACACCAGCAATCTTAAACCATTTTATATAAAAAAAAATTACTATAAAATAATTGTTCTTTATTGTTCCTCTTCATTCCTAAATTAAGTGGCCACCATTCCATGGTGTAAATTACTATGTATTTTAAAGAATAAATTTTATGTTGTTATGATTGTAAAGTGTTTTGGTGGAGTTTCTTAATTAAAAATCCAAATCTTTAAAATTCTAGAGTATTTTTAATTTAAATCATAACAACTTTACTGATTCACCAAAAATGTTCTAAAAACTTACCAAAAATTAAAAACAAATTCTAAATCTTCTCAAATAGTAAACTAAATACACCCATGCACTCAGCAACTCAAATAGATATGATCTTCTTAACATAGACAATAAAAAATACTTACCAATACAAAAACATAATATATGTGGCAATAAATTTCACTTAGCATTATACACCGTTAATTTCAAATAGTTTGTTCAAACATTTGATTTAGGCTTAAGCAATAAGGCATCGAGTCCATATTATCCTTGTACGTATGGAGAGAAGCGACCAAAAGGCAAACCTGACCTCCACCACGTAGAGGTATGCCTTTATATAAAGATCCATACACAACACTCCTTTTAACTCATGACATCATTCACTCATTCACACAAAAACACTTAAAACCAAAAAAACAAAAAAAAACAATGACTATCTCCATTTCCAACCTCCTTCTACTCCTACTCCTCCTCTTCCTCTTCACCGCAGATGCTCTGACGTCACAATCCGACGTGGCAGCTCTCAAAGCTTTCAAAGCCGCCGTGAAACCAAACTCAATCCCTCAATGGTCTTGTCTTGCTAGCTGGGACTTTACTACCTCCGACCCATGTGCATCACCGCGTCGCACACATTTCACGTGCGGCATCACTTGCTCCTCCGACTCCACACGTGTGACCCAACTCACTCTCGACCCGGCCGGGTATTCGGGTCTTCTCACGCCGCTCATATCTCGTCTCACAGAGCTTATCACGCTCGATCTCGCCGACAACAAATTCTACGGACAAATCCCATCTTCCCTCTCCTCTCTATTTACCCTCAAGACACTGATTCTCCGTTCCAACTCGTTTTCCGGGTCAATACCAGAATCGGTAACTCGGCTTAACACGCTCGAGTCCGTTGACATCTCGCGTAACTCGCTAACCGGGTCGCTTCCGAAATCAATGAACTCACTCTCGAGTCTGAGACAACTTGATCTTAGCTACAACAAGCTCACCGGATCAATCCCAAAGCTTCCGAAGAATCTCATAGACCTTGCTCTAAAGGCGAATTCTTTATCAGGACCCATAACAAAAGAGTCCTTCGCTGAGTCGACTCAGATTGAAATCGTCGAACTCGCTGAGAACTCGTTCACCGGAACACTCGGAGCTTGGTTCTTTCTTCTCGAATCTATCCAACAAGTCGATCTAGCAAACAACACTCTCACTGGAATCGAAGTCTTTCCTCCTAAAGTCGCCGGAGAAAGCAACCTCGTGGCGGTTGAGTTAGGGTATAATCGAATCACCGGATACGCTCCGGCGAGTTTCGCGGCGTTTCCGAGCCTTTCCTCGTTGTCTATGAGATACAACATGCTTCACGGCGTGATTCCGTCGGAATACGAACGGAGCAAGAACTTGAGAAGGCTTTTCTTAGACGGGAACTTCTTGACGGGGAAACCGCCGGCGGGATTTGTTAGACCGGAGTCGGAAGTGATGGGAAGTTTGGGGAATAATTGTCTACAGGGATGTCCGGGGAAAGCGAAGATGTGTGCTCCGTCGCAGAAACCATTTCACATTTGCAAGCAAGCTTATGGTGGAAAACCAAAGTCATAGTTTGTCGGTGTCGGTGACTTTCTTGTCAGTGATTTTGTAAAATAATGTTTTATTCTTGTTTTAATCATTTTTTTTTTTTCCGTTTAGTCTATAGTCTTGGAGAAAAATTAATAATCATCGAGATCTTCATATGTTGGCACGAAGTAAAATTGCGTTAAAAGTACACAACCTAATTTAAAATGTCTAAAATGAAAAACGGAATGTGTCGCTAATTGGTTGACCATCTTTTTTTGGGGGTTAAAATGTTCAAAAAAATATAAGTTCAAGCTTTTGACAGAATTACAAAGATAACGAAGAAGAGAGAAAGACCAAAATTTATAAAGAACAGCAATATTAACGGAAACAAATAGACAACAATCTACAGAGAAAGATAATGTCCTGATACACAATATGAACCCACAGGTGTATTTTATTCAATAGATGGCTAGAAACAAAGTAATTTTGTAAACATAAATGCGCATAACCAAGTCTTCCCCTGACATTGACCCTCTCTTGAGATTCTCTGATTTTTTTCTCAATAAACTATTGTGCTTAAACTAAGTCGACATCAATAAACATGAAACCGCGTAATATGTTCAAAATCCAAATGGCTAGTACATTAGAGCTGAGTCACTTTTACATGGCACCGAATATTTAAATATCTTGATTACAAAGAATAATCGTACAAAAACCAAGTTGTGTTAGTCCAACAATTAAGTTAAAGTGGTGAAAATTTTATCTGGTTGATCAAAACCATAATTTTTAAAAAATATTTTGATTTTAGTCTACTACTTGTCTACTTGGTCATCGTTAATGTTTTAAAAGGTAAAAGTATCTAAATTTCTTGTCTATGATATATTATTCTAAATTTCAGTCCAAGGTCTACTCTGGTTATACAAATTTCGTATAAGATACTACACCAGTTACCTAAAAAGAAAAATCGCATGATCGGAATAAATTATTAAACAATCAGAAAATAGCATAAAACACCGAAGTCTATTTTGTGAGATACGCACATAAAATAACGCAGTTGTTATATACTCCTTTTAATGAATTTTCTAACAGTTTTCTTTTGTTTCACAAAGATAAATTTTCTACCTTTAACTATATTTATTGAATTTTTATTGATTTAAAGTTATAAAAAACTGTGTAATTGCAAAACTTTATACATTTATGATTGAAAAATAACTTTTTCTTAATAAATGTAAAAAAACTATAAAATTTATCTTTCAAGAACGGAGGAAGTATTATTTGTTGAAAGTTGAAACAAAACAATTATTTGTATTATTGGTGGTACCAACCAATTTTGTCACTATCAGTATCAGCGGCTACCTCCGGAAACAGCTGTTTCTTGGCTCTCCCATATTTTGGTGCCGAACTCTATATTTAAATGCTTTTATTCCACTCATAAGTCATAACACAGTTTATAGCAACCAGCAAAGTTGGTAAGAGCCTCCTCATCCATTATCTAATCATTATAGAATTATAATATTATAAATACTTCAAGAATTTAAAAAAATAATCATGATAGTTATCCTATTCGGTTTGAGGTTTAAGATGGGTGGTAGGAGCCGCTACTTGGGAAAATTATAAGAATAAAATAAAATAATAATTAGTACTTGTATTCGATCTAAAAATATCACAATATATATAGATTGGTCCACTTTGAATTATTATTTGACATAGTTAACTTGGTGAAAAAGTTAAAATATATAAAAGATTTTTTATCACAAATTTGAATATTATAAAATTTTAATTTATTTTATGAAATACATAAATATAGTTATTTTAAAGAATAATGTTTTATTTTAAGTTTTTTTTTTTGAATTATCTTATTATATTATAGTAATTTGAGGTTTATATATACTTAAGTCTATCATATTGAATATGTGGTCAATCAGACCAGCTGGAAGCACGTGTGAAGTGGAATTCAACACAATGCTCTTTTTGATTTTTTTTTTCTTTAGTTTTAAAATCTAAATTTTCATCAATTAATTTTTAGTGCCTAATTTCTCATATAAAAAAATTTAAAGCATAATTTTTCCTAAAAATTATAGAAAATATAACATTTTTAAAGTTTAATATTTAATTTTTTTTTTAACACAAAGCCCATATTTTGTGTAGTCTGGACATGTGGTCAATGTTTTAAGTTATTTATCTTTAAAAAAAATCGTTAAGATGTTTAATTTATAGACCACAAAAGAAGACAAGAACCAATAAATCCATCGCAAAAAAATTCGAGATAGTTAAATAGACATTTTTAAATAAAAATCAAATTTAGAAACCATCGTGTAGGGCACATGGCTCTTTTTGATTTTTTGTTTCTTTTGTTTTAAAACCTAAATTTCTATAAAATTATTTTTAGTACCTAATTTCTAATAAAAAATAATAATTTAGGGCATAATTTCTCTTAAAAATTATAGAAAAGTCTATCATTTTTAAAGTTTAATATTTAAATTTTTTAATACATAGCCCAGATTTTGTATGATCTGGTATGTGGTCAATGCTTTAATTTATTTATTTTTTAAAAAATCGTTAAGATGTTTAGTCCGTCGCAAAAACTTTCGAGATAGTTAAATAGATACTCCCTCTGTTCTTTAATACTTGATGTTTTAGAGTTTTCACGTAGAAATAATTAATGCTTAATTTTTATTGTATTACTTTTTTATTTTAAATAACTATTAACTAATAAAAATTCTAGATTTCTCTTGAAATTTATATTTTTTGTAACATTCATTAGCAAAAAGTAAATATCAAACAATATGGAACAAATAAAAACAGTTTAAATATCAAATATTAAGAAGCATAGAGAATAGTTTTTAATAAAAATATAAATTTAGAAATTGTCATCCTGTGTACCCTAGTTATATATTATTAGATATACGTTATTGGATGGCAAAGCTTCCATATTGTTCATTAGACTATGTCGATAGGGATCGAAATCAATAATGTAATTCTCACAAATGCAGTAAAGAGAGACGACATTTACCTTGAGCCAAGAAAGGCATTTTGCAATGTGAAACTGATATCGCTAGACGATTAGTCCTTATGGCAATGTAAAACTGATATCGCTAGACGATTAGTCCTTATGGCAATGTAAAACTGATATCAATTGTCCTTATGGCAATGTAAAACTGATATCAATTGTCCATTGGCACATTAATTGGCCAATTTAATTGTTGCACGTACGATTGCACGTACGTACATTTACCTTTCATTCTTCCAATTAATCACTACAAAACCTTTATTACTGTTGAAGCTCCTTAGCCTACTTATTGTCACAGGGCCGACCATAGGCTAAAGCATGTAAAATACAATGCTTTAGGTGCCAAAGTTTATAAATGATTTAGGGGCGTCATATAACAAAAGATTTCTTTAGTGTAGTGGTTACAGACGTCCATTATCTATATTTGAGACGCAAATTCAATTCTCAGTTCTCGTTTTTCTCCTTATTTATTTTTTTGGTTAGAAATAAATATTATACTTACCATTTATTGTTAATCAGCATTCAATTTGTAATATGTTTTTTTTCTATAGAATTTTGATGGATCTTATTATCTTAATATATTTTTTTTTGTCAACCTTAATTTAATTTTATTGTGCCATATTATTTTAACTAATACCAAATTATAAGATAAACAAATAAATTAAAAACAATAGAAAAATATTTATCTCTTGTATAATTTGTTTTATAAGTAATATATTGCTGTTAAATTACGTATTTTTTAACTAAATATTTTTTTCTAAATGTTTGAAACAACATAAAAAATTATTATTTTAATTATATAGATATTTAAAAATGTTGTTAAAAAAAATTGCTATTAAAGAGCATTATTTTTGGACTGCCCTCTAGGCGCCGTGTGACTACGCACCGACATTAAGAGAATTAATGTTTCTACATCTAGAAATCTGAGTTTTGAGTTCCGGCTACTGCAATTTGCTAATAATTTATGCAGATTAATGGAGGCAATCTAACATGAGTTCGACAGAATAGTGTCGTAGAGCCTTTGAAAACAATAAAATCATCCATTGAACAGTTCTCATACAATTGTATTAGATTAGTCAATCAATGTTTAAAAAAAAAAAAAATTATTACTTGGTTTATCTTTTATTTGTGTGTAACCCACAAACAACGAACAAACATTTTATTATAAAATCTTACTATAAATATGATATAAGCATTAATGCAAATAATTTGATAAAGGCATTAATAACCCGGAGGCCAGGGCAACACACCACAACACTCGCATGATTTATATTTTTTCCCTTGCACGGTGTGCTCATAGCAGCTATTCTCCTTTAACTCTTTATTTACCTTCAAACACATAGCGTGACAATCTTTGGGAATACATCTACGTCTTCCGTCACGAAAACATTGTCTTGTTTTCCGTTGCTCTCCTACCACTCCTGTTATCATTATATTTAAAACACAGAATTTCAGTTACAGTAGTGAAAATGAAAAAAAAGTATTTTTAGTACAAGGAAAAAGATATAGTTTTTCGCATCTCTATTTTAGTACAAGATTTAAAATTAAAAAGAAACATTAAAAAAAAAACTTTCAAATTTATTGATTGTGTTTGAACATAAAAATAAATCATAATATTGCTACGAAAAATAGATTATACTAAGGTAATCTAAAGATATCATATAAATTTACATAAAAAACTATGGAGCAGCATATTTATGGAAAAAAACCCCAGTAATCTATAATGAATTCTATAATGAAAACTGACTTTGATACAACTTTATCTAACTTCTTTTAACTTGTATTTTTTTTTAAAACTTATTTTAAAAATCAGTATTTTGTAGAACAACTATATATACTGTAAAAATGAATATACAGACCTAGCACAAGAAGGATTAAGAAAGTTAGAATGATAAACCGGAGTTGAAAGGGTTTTTTCATCCTAGATGATAGAAATGAATTGATGGTGTTTTGAAAACTAAAAAGAAAGAAGAGAGCCTACCTATATGGCTATATATATATAGAAGATGATGATTAGATGCATTCTACATTGAAACATATCTCCTTTAAGCTAACTACCTTCTTATATTCCAATTTAAACGGATCTTGAATTATTCAATTTGATTTTTATTTTTTCATCTGATACTGGTACACACAAA
Organism: Noccaea bulbosa; assembly: GCA_900406535.1. Classification (NCBI taxonomy): domain Eukaryota; kingdom Viridiplantae; phylum Streptophyta; class Magnoliopsida; order Brassicales; family Brassicaceae; genus Noccaea; species Noccaea bulbosa. The sequence continues at coordinate 9,571 of OVBJ01001772.1, read as the reverse complement.
ATAAAATAAAATAACATCTGTATATTTATAGTTCTACCTTAAACCTTATTCAGTCCATAATATGAGTATTAGTCGTTTTTTTTTTTTTTTGGACAACCTTTTTATATTAAGACTCAAATGTGAACTACAAAAGCTGCAAGCAGGAGACTCTTTGCCAAAGAGTAGAAGCTACTTGTTACTGAAATGAAATACAGGACATTAAGAGGATAGATTACACAATTTGAATCATAGACACAAACTGGAAGCTTCTTCAAAAGGGCTTTTAAGATGATTGATTTGAATGGCTCTCGCTGAGAAACATGGAAAATAAAACGCCATAACCATACACATACATAGAAAGTAGAAGACACTATATGATAAAGATAAATTTAGATTCCAAATGGTTACGTACACAGCGGAATGGACGAACCAACAAAGCTAATACAAAATACATTGTCGTTTTCGGAATGCTTAGTCTTTTAATACCTTGGACCTCGTACAAGCTTCCTCTCCGAGGAATTACTCCGGAAACTACCAACCGAAGTAGACCGTTCGGGTTTGTTAGGGATAGTTTTGGAGAGCCACTCAAGACCTTCGTATAACCCTTGCCCTGAGATGGCTGATGTTCCTTGTATAAACCTGTGCACCAATCGTCAATAAAAAAACAAAGCTTTCTTCATCCTCTAAATAGATACATATATAAGAGACGTTTTCGTGACTTACCAACAACGTTTGGATAGGCTGTGCAGGCCAAGTTTGTTGGCAACATCGTCTACCGGTAAAGCATTTCTTGAATCTTGCTTGTTCGCAAAGACGAGTACACATGCATTTTCTAATTCGTTCTGTGCATTTTTAACCAATACACAAATTTATAAGGATAAAAGAAAAAATAGGAGAGAATGAGTAACACTTGAGCATTTTCTTGATCTTACATTGGTTAGTATGCGATGCAGCTCATTACGAGCTTCTGATATCCTTTCACTGTCACTACTGTCCACCACAAAAATGAGCCCTTGCGAGTTCTGAAAATAGTGTCTCCACAATTTACGAATCTGTTGAAAAAAACCGACATTTTGTTTTTTTGGTTAGATCAGTAAAATAATTAAGACCCCATCAGAATAACCACACAAAAGAGAGAAATAATTGTTTTGTGCACTTGTAGAGAGGTAAAAGATAGACCTAAAATGTAATAGACTTGACCATGACTCTGTTTTTTTTTGTCGATTGGTCCAAATCTATTTGAACTTTCATTCATTTTCAGAGAGATGAGTGCAAGATGAAATTTACCTTTTCTTGTCCTCCTATATCCCATACAGTGAAATTGATGCCTTTGTACTCTACTGTCTCGAGATTGAACCCTGAAAACATCGAAAAAAAAAAAAAAAAAAAAAAAACGGATCAAATTGTTAACCCTGATTGATCCATATGCAGATAGAACATCAACATGAAATTTAACAAGAGAGGTTTTCAAAACTAAGCATCAGCTGAATCAACATCTTTGCTCTAGCTTCATAATCAATCCCTCACCAAGAAATGTTTTTAAAAAACTACAAAAAAGAAGAAGAAAAGCTCATGTGACATACCGATAGTAGGAACTGTTGTGACAACTTCACCGAGCTTCAGCTTGTAAAGGATGGTGGTCTTCCCTGAACCATCAAGACCCACCATCAAAATCCTTACTTTATACTTGGGAAGAAACCTTTTCGCTATACGTGAAAATCTAGCTCCCATATGGAAAAGAAAAATCAAGGAATCTGAGATATAGTGAAAGAAACACAACTTCAGAAATTAGAACAAGATCTTAAGCTATAAGCTTGGCTTTATATGAGATCTATGAAGAATATTACACCACATGAGAAAAAAGTAGCAAAGGTCAAAAAAAAGAAAAACCCCATTAGAAGAGAAAGGATGGAAGGAATCAATTCCCAAAGGTGAATGAAGAAAAAGAATGGTCTGCCTTTCGCAAACTCAAAAGCTCACCGTTTATATATATTGATTTCAGACACTGAAGAAGACTTGTCAGATTCTGTGTCCTGACTCATTCTAGAAAGCATGTCAGAATCTTATTCCCTCAGAGTACATCACCAGCACTATATGGAATATATGACAGGTACACCGGAAAGACAAAAACTGGTATTTGCATAGCTAAAGATGGTAAATGGGTGATGATGACACGACAATAATCAGATTTTTTTCGGTTAAACTACGTTAGTCCTAATTTCCATTGAATTATGAATATTTTTATTAGTCCATAAATTTATAAATCAAAACAGAACATAAATAAAGTTGAAAACATGAACAAAGCCTCAGACGTCAAATTCTCGAGGCAGACCTTATTTTTTTTTTTCACTCTCACTCAAAGACTACTTTCATCCATCACTCTCAAAACTGTAAAAAAAAGTTACCAACAACAAATAAAGCTTTCTCTCATCAAAATCCTCACCAAAACTCTATAGCTTGAGGAACACAAACTCTTCCACAGCCGGAATCTCTCCGATTTTCTTTAATGTCTCTTTGCTCGGCATATCATCCACACCAATCGCCATCACCGCCTGCTTCCTCGGCGCGATCCTCCCGACGCTCATGAAACTGACATTAACATTCGACTGTCCCAAGATGTTCCCGACGGTCCCAATCATTCCCGGCTGATCCACCTGCCTACAGAGTATAATACTTCCTTCAAGACTCACATCTACTTCAAAAGATCCCACTTTTGTCAAATGCGGGACGCCGTCTTTAACCTTTCCTTCGACTTTCACCTCTCCGGTCTCAGACAAGGCGCTCGCGAATTTGGACTCGACGTTTCCTAGCTGGACCGTGATGGCCTGGAGTGGGCTCTCTGGTGAGCCGTCAAGGACAACACGCTCCTCTGAGATTCTCAAACCTCTCTGTTTCGCTGTGTAATCCGCGTTCACCAGGTTTACATAGACGTCAGAGATCGGCTCGATGATACCTTTTGTTATCATGGCTCTGAGAAGTCTGGTGTCGAGATCATCAGTAGCTCGAGCCGAGGCATATGTCACTTTCACGTTCTTCACACCGCTTCCTCCGGCTACTAGTTGTACAGCTAGCCTCCCTAATTGCTCCGCCAGTGCCACATAAGGTTTCAGCTCAGCAAGAACCTTTGAAACAGAAATAAGCTTTTGGTAAACACCACAATCTCATCATCTTACAGTAGAAAAGTTGCTAATTTCTTGACGATACTTGACACAAAATCTCATCTCAACATAGCTTCTTCTATGTAATTTACTAGCGTAGGCCAAAGGCTTACCTCAGCAGGAACCATAGGTGCATTGACAGCAGTAGAAGCAAGCTCTCCGTTAAGAGCTCCAACAACAGCTTGAGCTATCTCAATCGCAACTCCTTCCTGTCAATGCCAAACATAGCGATCAATCAAAACATAGTCATAACAAAAGCGTCCCTTGAATTGTTGATATAAACGCAGAACCGAACCTGAGCCTCCATGGTACTAGCTCCAAGATGAGGCGTGACTGTAACCCTCTCGTGCTGCACCAGCTTGCTGTCTTTAGCCGGAGGCTCTTTAGTGAAAACATCAAGAGCAGCCTGAGCAACAATACCAGCATCTAAAGCTCTCACCAACGCATCCTCATCAATCACACCACCACGAGCAACGTTAACAATCCGAACTCCTTTCTTCATCTTCGCAAACGTGTCATCGTTGAGAATCTTCGATGTCGCAGGTGTGAGAGGCATGTGTAACGAAATGAAATCAGCAGTTCCAAGTGCTTCATCAAAGCTCACTAAATCCACACCAATGGCGTGAGCACGATCCGCAGGCGCGTAAGGATCGTGAGCGATCACACGCATACCGAGTCCTCTAGCACGTCTTGCAACTTCTGATCCAACTTTGCCAAAACCCATCACAGCAAGTGTCTTCCCCACAAGTGATACACCAACATACTTGTTCCTCTTCCACTCTCCTGCATTGTATAAGAGAATCAAAACAAAGGTCCTCAGAATATGAAAGCATCCACATTTACAAGAAACATCAAATCTTTCAGATCACAAATTTAATAAATACGAAGACTCGGTCCAGCAATTGCAGATGATTTGAGAAATATATAATGTGAAAATTGGAGAAGGACGTTCAAAAATCTCTCCTTTTTTTTATACATTTGGCGAAATTGAATATTCTGAGTATGAGAATAAGGAAAATGGAAAGTTAAAATTCCAAAAGTGCACTTGCCAGCTTTAATAGAAGCATCAGCTTGAGAAACGTTCCTAGCCATAGCGGCCAAAAGCGCGATCCCATGTTCAGCGGCGGCGATCGTGTTCGCCGTCGGTGCGTTAACGACTAAACAACCAAACTCCGTCGCGGCGCTAAGATCGACGTTATCGATCCCAACACCAGCGCGTCCCACAACCTTCAATCGTCCGCGAGACGATTCGAAAACCTCGCGTCCTACTTTCGTTCCGCTCCGAACGATCAACGCGTCACAGAGCGAGATCTTCGTGTTTAGCTCCTCCGGTGTCAAATTATACGAGCAATCGACATTTGCGAAGTTTTCCAGGAGTTTAACCCCAGCCTCGCCGAGCTTCTCCGCGACGAGGACGGTCGGTTTGGCTCCGTCTCCGGCGGTGCATGATACGAGGATAAGCCGTTTATGGGGAATATTGCGGACGCGAGAGTTGAATGGTACGGAAATGGTGGATGGTAATGTCGATCTCGAGGTGAGAGAGGAGATTTTGAGAGGCTTCACGGCGAGTTTGGCCGAGGACGATACGGTGGTGGCTGCAGACATTGTAACTCAGGTGTAAGTGAAGAGAGGTTGGTGGGTGAGTGAGTGACTGTACGAAGGAGATGTGGGATCGCTTTAGTATAAGAATATCAGTTTTGTCATAAAAAAAAAAGGCAATCTGTGAACAACAAAAAAGTTGTAAAAGAATAGAAGAATTTGTAAAATATTATTTGCAACTCCATCACTATTTTGATTTTGATTTCTCTTACTAAACTTTTCAGTTCTTTTTTCTTTTTTTTAATCCTTTTGGTGAAATAAACTATTTCATTACAGAAATAAAACTTTCATAATGAAAAATAAGTAAGCAACAAAGCAGGTCACATTACCAAAAGAAAAAAAAAAAGGAAAGAAGAAGATAGTAATCAACAAATCCAAAAGACTCAAAGTAAATCAGTTTTACATTGCAACAAACTAATTACTGCTAATTTTCTACACAGCTAAAAAGACATTTTCTCTAGCCCTTGCACCACTTCCTTCATAGATGGTCGCTTCTGAGGCAAGGAAGATACACAACCATAGCCTAACTTAAAGCATGCGACCGCCTCATCCTCACGGTGAGCCACATCAGCCCTAATCGCTCCGTCGACCGACCTCAAGAACCAACTTTTCTCATCGGTCTCGGAATCTCGAACCAAATCTCGATCGACCAAGAAAACTCTGCCGGTGAGAAGCTCCAAGAGTATAACACCAAAGGAATAAACATCCCATTTGGGGTTTGGTCTCTTGCTTGTAGACCATTCTGGTGGATGATGCTGTGAGCTTGACGTTGGCCCGTTAGTAAGTGTTTGGGCCGAAATCATTAGTCGGTCAAGGCCCATATCTGTAATTACTGCTTCAAACTCGGTGTCCAATAGAATGTTATTGGGCTTGATGTTCCCATGCACATGCTTCTTGTCGTGGATGTAAGCAATTCCTCGAGCTATGCCTCTTGCTATCTTGAGCCGTGCCTCAAAGGAGAGTGGGATTCGAGAAAATGTAGAAGACGAGCCTGCTTTTGCTGTATCCATATATCAATATCAGACCAAACTAATGTTAAAGTTCATGCTAACATGCGCCGATTTATTGATCGTATTTTAGCAAATGTGTAGTAACATGCGCCGATTTATTGAAAACTTACCGTAGATAGAGGAGCAATGTAAGCTTCCATTTGGGACATAGTCGGAGATGAGAAGCTTCTCGTCGTTCCCCCAGACGAAGCCACGAACCCTAACGAGATTCGGGTGTCGAAGTTTAGCGATGGCTTGAACCTCCCGTTCGAATTCCTTGAAATTCGCCGCCGTCGCCGTACAACTCTCCTCTCCGATTCGCCGCACTGCAAAAGCCGCGCCGTTTTCTAACACCGCTTTATACACGATTCCGCTTCTGCTGGTCCCAAGAACGTAAGCCGATGCCTTTAGTAGAGTATCGAGCTCAAGGCGAGTCTCTCCGTCGACGGTCACGAGCTGGGTTTGAGCGCCGTGTTTCTCTCGCGCACCACCTGTTCGATCAAATGCCTCAATGGTTTTCTTGTCTTGAAGCTGGTTCTCGATATCGCTCTCGGAGCTGTTACCTTCCGATGACGCCGACGTCGTCTCGTCGTACCTCAAGCAAGAGCTCCATCCCGTTTTTGCAGCTGGAAATTTCGTGACCTCCGAGACGAATACGCTCTGTTTCTGCTGGTGGCTCGATTTCTTGGCGGTTAAAGTATCGTTTTTTTCGAGACAATCTTTCAAGACTTTGAAAGTGCTGTATTGTTGGTAGCTTCTGCGTTTCTTGAGCTGGTATAGGTAGAGGATGAAGATGCCTATGACAGCTAACCCAGCTATATTGGCAAGTGTGATTGCTACGATGGTGCTTGGCTTTAGTTTGCTTTTGGGTGTTTGGTTAGGTGATTGTGGTGAAGGCTTTGTTGTTGGAGACGAAGTTCTGGGCATGACTGCTATTGCCGGTGAAGTAGTTTCAGAGATATTTGGTGGGTCTGAAAGAGTAGAAGGGATGGAACAAGGGGTCGTTAATGGCTGACCACACAAGCCTAGATTATTGGAGAAAGACTCTGTCTTTTGGTTAAGCATTGTTGGGGTACTAGGGATTGGTCCTGTGAGATTGTTGAAGGAGAGATCGACAACGGCGGTTGCTGGAACTTTCTCGGCGAAAACTGGAGAAATCTCGCCGGAGATTCGATTGTGTGATAAGTTGAGGAATTGTAGACTTGTTCCTTCGAAATCCGGAGGTAAAGACCCGTCTAGACGATTTGAGGAAAGATCCAGAACCGTCAGATTCTTGAGGAGTGAGAGATTTTGAGGGATTTTGCCGGTGAAAGCGTTGGAGGAGAGATTCAAGAGCTGAAGATTAGCCACGTTGCTGATACGGCCAGGCAGTTGACCAGAAACGTTGTTGTTCCCAAGAGACAGAACACGAAGCTGAGTAGCGTTGGAGACTGAATCCGGCAGTGACCCGTGGAAGAAATTGTTGGAAAGATCCAAGATTTTTAGATTTGGGATTGAGAACAAGGTTGAAGAAACAGAACCCAGAAGCTGTTTGTTTGGAAGAACCAAGCTTGTAACTCTAAACATGTCTGGTGTGTTTGGATTCCCAAGCTCTGTACAGATGACACCAGTCCAAGAACATGGTGTTTCATCGTCGTAGTTCCAGTTGCGTAGAACAGAGAGAGGGTCACCGAGGATTGAATATTTGAAAGAGAGCAAAGTAACACCATCTGTGTTAAGAGCTTGGAGTAGTGTAGGAAGAAGAAGAAGGAGAAGATGGAAGAGGAAATGATTTAAGAGGTTGCTTCTGTTGGAAGTCATGGCTTTTTGAGTTTTTTTGGGTTTTTCTCTTTTCTCTGAGTATGCTTTTGAAAAATTCGTATTCATAGGATAAGAGAGAGAGAGAAGGTGAACCACTGCAAGTAATGATGATTGTTCTGTTCACCAGATTTATGAGATATTGGAGCAGAGCAAAAAAAGACTATGAGGTGCTTTTGAGAGGGTGAGGTTGAGAGAGAGAAATAGAGGGGTTGGTTATTTATTTTATTTTGTTTTTGTCGTTGTTGTTTCTCATTTAGTACTTTGTCTTTTGTCAAAGTTCGTAAAAATGTTCAAAATATCATGTTTTTTACCTTTTGTTTATATCGTTTTATTCCTTTTTGTATCATCGATTATACTAAATTTTTGAATGTGTTTTTTTTTTTTAATGTGTTTTCGTTCTTGATTTAAACTTTTGAATGTTATGATTGTTACTAATGCTGTTAAGTTCATTCATGTATGGCAATTGAGACGAAACAAGAATGTTCTGTTTTTTAAAAAAGAGAGAAAAAAAAAGACAAGAAATATTCTAAATTTCAGATTTTTGCTTCTTGTTCATATCGTTTTAGTTTTTAGGATAATTCTGTTATTCAATAACACTAACAGATGGGATTTAAACTTTGAATGTTATTACGATTGTTACTCCTTTGTAATGTGTGGCAATTGAGAAAAAACAAGAAATACTCTACTAGATTTTGTAAAAGCTGATACGAACTGTAGCTAAGGGCTTTATCAAAAAACTGTAGCTAAGGACAACACAATTTATAGTTTTGGGTAATTTGCTCAAAGTTCATTATGAATGCACTATATTCTATTTACGTTCTTTATTAAAAAAAAAAAAAGAAAAAAAAAAAAATTCTATTTACGCCTTGCGTTATTATTTTTGTAGGCCTATACATTTCAGGGTCCCTAATTTAACCTATTTATATCATATTTCATATAGAGTAATTGGCATAGATAGGTCAAATACTCATATATATATTGGAGTAAACGGACATTGGCACACATGACTACTTTAACAAACAAACAAAATGGCACACATGACCGTATCTAGTCTAGGCATATGCAAAATATGGCGCTGTAGGTGAGGTAAATGGAGAAGCGGTCATGCTCAGCCAGCTTTACAAGAGAAGAATTAGCAGAAGAAGCGACGACATGGGATGGGCTGAGGACAAGGCGGAGGAAGGAGAAGTTGACGCCGTTGGAAGGAAGAGAGATCATTTTTTGTTTTTGTTTTAGAGTTTGTTTGGAAAGTAAAACTCTGATATCATACTGTAGAGCTGAATAGATTTGGGAATTGAATTTCTCATTGTTTAAAAACCCACATACAACAGATAGTACAAATTTTAGACAACGACGAATTGAGACTTATCCATACGTATCTAACAATCTGAAGAGTTCTTTATTGGTTTTATGATTTGCTGCTTATACCATCCTATTAGAATATCTGAATAAGGAATTCATATATTCTTCAATGTAAATTAGGCAAGCCTCTAACGGCTCTATTGTACATAATCTCCTATATATTTTGTGAATGAAATGAGAGAGATCATCGATCAAATTATCATTAATCTAACATGGTATCAGAGCATACCTACTGAAAAAAATCAAAATCTTCCGCCGCTTTTGTTTTCTCTTTGTTTCTCTCTTTCGTTTTCATTCTCATATTTCTCTTTTCTCGACAATGGCTGCTACAGCGCCTGTCACAGATCGATCTCTAAGCCTTACTCAAATCAAGGCTCATATTCCAATCACTTTGGATATGAATAAGCTGAATTACGATATATGGCGTGAGCTCTTCGAGACTCATTGCCACAGTTTCTCCGTCCTCGGTCATCTTGATGGCTCCTCCACACCGACCGGACCCACTGACACAACCTGGTCACAGACGGATGGCACGGTCAAGATGTGGATTTACGGAACCATTTCCGAATCCCTCCTGAAATCGGTTCCCAAGACAAAGTGCACGGCTTCGGAACTTTGGACGACGATCGAGACCCTTTTCCGAGACAATAAAGAAGCCCGTGCAATCCAGCTTGAGAACGAGCT
>OVBJ01001771.1:0-24172 GCA_900406535.1 Noccaea bulbosa | reverse complement strand
GTTGTGGTATAGCTTATGAGTTTAGAGTTGTGAGATTGAGAGAGCTTAAGTCTAGAGAGATTTTCTTAAGCTAATAATAAAGAGAGTTATTATTTATAATCTTTGGGTTTCATATCAACATCTAAATTCTATAAAAGCAACGCCTCTTGAAGTCGATGTTTGGCCTTGGCTTGTGAATATGACTGCGGATGTGATCTCGCATACTGCTTTCGGAAGCAGATACAAAGAAGGGCAGAGGATATTTCAGCTCCAAGGGGAGTTAGCTGAGCTCATCGCACAAGCTTTTAAGAAGTCTTACATCCCTGGTTACAGGTAAAATACCTACCTTATTGTCTTTTGTCTTGAGGAATTGTCAAGAGTTATGGGAGTGTTTGTTGTTTGGTGTAGGTTTTACCCTACAAAGAGCAATAGAAGGATTAAAGCCATAGACAGAGAGATTGATATGATACTGAGAGGTCTTGTGAGCAAACGGGAGAAAGCGAGAGAAGCATCAAATGATGATCTGTTGGGGATATTGCTACAGTCGAATTCCGAGGAATCTCAAGGGAATGGAATCAGTGTTGAAGAAGTGATGAAAGAGTGCAAGCTGTTTTATTTCGCAGGGCAAAAGACAACTTCAGTAATCAGTACTGTTGGTCTGGACCATGGTTTTGTTAAGCCATCACCAAGACTGGCAAGCTCGTGCGCGAGAGGAAGTGAGGCAAATACTCGGTGGTGATGATACTAAGCCTGATATAGAGTCTCTTAGCAACCTCAAAGTCGCAAGTTCAAAAAAAAAACCCGAAACTTTCTGACATCGAAGAAACTGCATTCGTAGTAACAAGATTCACTTTGCATCTTCATTGTTCAACATATGACTATGATATTCTATAAGGTTTTGAGGCTATACCCTCCAGTGGCTCAGCTTAAAAGAGCTGTCAACAAGGAGATGAAGCTAGGAGAGCTTACCCTTCCAGCTGGAGTTCACGTTTATATACTAACTGCTCTTGTCCATCGCGACCCCGAGCTTTGGGGCGATGATGCAGCGGATTTTAAGCCTGAGAGGTTCAGTGACGGGCTCTCAAAGGCAACAAAGAACCAGGTCTCCTTCTTCCCCTTCGGATGGGGGCCGAGGATCTGCATCGGTCAGAGTATTGCTATGATGGAGGCAAAGATGGCAATGGCATTGATTCTACAGAGATTCTCCTTCGAGCTCTCTCCTTCTTATGTCCACGCTCCTCAAACAGTCATGACCACTCGTCCTCAATTCGGAGCTCATCTCCTACTGCACAAGCTCTGATTTGATGTCATCAAAACTCTCTGTTATGTCACGAGACATATCTTAGAAAGAATTATTATAGTCATAGGTTTTGAAGATTTCAATTTCATAAATTATTAGAAAGAATTATTATAGTTATAAATTATTCAGACATGAGCCTTACTGCCTATATAATGTCACGAGTCATTTTTTGCATCCACAGCACAGGTTTGGTCTCAATCCTTATTTGTGTAAGAGTGAATGAATTATAGGACGCGAAAATCCAGATTGAAAAATACGAATATTTATTATATAGTAATAAAATGATTGAAAAATCTTTAAAAAAAAAACGAATTTCTTTCTTTAACTCAATGAATATCCCGCAGTGTAGCGGTTTGATGAGATTGACAATCTTAAGATACAACTACGTGAGACTATAGTGGACTTACGTTTAGAGAAGAACAGAAGAGATGTAGGAGATGTGCTGGAGAGAATATTTTCGAGTGACTGAATAATGAGAGGGGTGAGGCCCTTTATTTATAGCTGAGAGGAGGCTTGATCCGCAAGGGATATGCTCTACGCGCAAGGAAAAAAAAATCAGAGAATATTTTTTTACTTGGCGTGGAAGCGAATCAGCCGACAAGGGATATAGAATTATTCCATATTTTATATTCGTGTTAATCAAACCAAAAATCCGAACGCAATCTTTTAGAAGTTTTTGGAAGATTTATTCTCGACATTATGCAAAAAAGTTAATAGAAACTTGGCCCAAAAAGAATTAATAGTTTTGTGGGCGAAGCTCACATTCACCAAGACCCAGGACCCAAGCCCCAGCCCAGCACAGCTGCGGCGCGCGTGTGTGTTTTTGCATAATGACCCCTTTTCTCTCAACCTTCATAGTCTCCCACTAAAGGCTATTGAACCTGGTTATGAAAATGACTATATTTATATAAGAAGAAAAAGTTCTTCCTTTCCAATGTGGGACAAATGAAGTGCTCTTTCATTTTAACTCATTTAACTTCATTCATATTGCATGAGCCAAAGCCTATTTCTTTTCACATTTTTTCCACAATTTTATTCAGCCCATTTGACATAAAATTTGTTTCCAACAATCTCCTACATGAATAGAAATGACTCTAAACATATGCAGACTCTAATAACTCGAAAGACCATGCAGACTCTACAGAATCCACAAAAGGACTTTTCGAGTGTATGAGGTAGTGGCATATTTCAGCCTTGAACCACTTATAGTTAATATATGTCGGGTTTACTTAGCCAGGAGGTGAACATGATGTCTTGAACCACCCGGATGTTTGTGTAAACCGAGACAATAGCTATCACCCAGCTTCATTTCCTCGTAGAACTCAGTTCTCTATTGCGTTCGTTGTGGCCTTGAACTTTTCTTGGTTGATCATGAGTGAACTTAGAGAATATAGCCTGGACTTCATCCTCCTAGAAACGGCCCCATTTCACACTCACTAGGTGATTTTGTTGAGCTCATGTCATATAAGAAAAATATCATGTTAATACTCCATATATATATGAAAGCTACTCATATCATTAAAAGCAACGCTTATCCTTTAAACTTACAGGAAGCACTGTATATCATTTTGGGAGCTGGGCTCAGACATGTTGTCTTGCAGTGCTGTAAACAGATTATATTTGATTTAGTTGTCCCTTTGAACAGCCTCTTGGGATCTCCAATCGCGAAGGTTGGGTGTGCATCGAACATCCTCTTAAGTCATAGGCAAAAGACCCATTCCCTTTGATGATTTCAAAACTTGATCTCTTGTCAAACCTTTTGTAAACGGATCCGCTAGGTTATCAACTGACTTAATGTAATCGAACGAGATTACACTGGTTGTGATCAAGTGTCTAATGGTTTTATGTCATATCCTGATGTGACGAGACTTACCATTATAGAGAGTATTCAGTGTTCGGGCTATAGCCGATTGGCTATCACAGTGTACACGCAGTGCTGGTACTGGTTTCTCCCACATTGGGATATCTTCCAAGAAATTTTGAAGCCACTCTCCTTCCTCTGCTGATTTGTCTAAAGCAATGAACTCAGATTCCATTGTAGATCTGGCCAGTAGAGTATGTTTGGAAGATTTCCAAGTTATTGCTGCACCTCCTAATGTGAAGACATATCCACTTGTGGATTTTGAGTTCTTTGAGTCCGATATCCAGTTTGCGTCACTGTATCTTTCCAAAACTGCAGGTTCTTTACCATAGTGTAATCCATAACTTTTAGTGTATCTCACATAATTCAACACTCTTGTTATGGCTTTCAGTGTGTATGACCAGGATTGCTTGTGTAGCGACTTAATACATTCACTGCATGCGCTAAGTTAGGCCTGGTACAATTGGTCAAGTACATCAGACTTCCAATTACCCTTGCATACTCAACTTGTGACACTGCTTCACCAGAGTTTTTAGTCAAGTGCAGTTGTGTATCCACTGGAGTTTTCGCAGTTCCATTCGAATAATTCTTGAACCGCTCAAATATCTTATCAGCATAATGCTCCTGAGATAAGGTGATTCCCTCATAAGTCCTTGTCATCTTAATACCAAGAATAACATCCACAAGACCCATGTCTTTCATGTCAAACTGACCACCAAGCATGTTCTTGGTTTGTTGAATTATACCCTTGTTACTGCCCATGATGAGCATGTCAACATACAGACACAGCAAAATGTACCCTTGGGAGTATTCTTGACGTAGATGCATTTGTCACATTCATTAATTCTGAATCCATTTAACATCATCACATAGTCAAATTTTTCATGCCATTGCTTTGGATCTTGTTTCAGTCCACACAGGTGATATATCCATATTTTACATGTTTTTACTTTGTTTTTTTCTTATATTTTCTAACTTAATAATAATGATTTTGTATCCAAAAGGTAGTTTTCTTGTATATTGTGGTTTTGGGAGACAAACAGGTCAAAATGGCAAAAAGAGGCAAAATGGAGCAAAAGAACATAAATCCATCATCCATGCAAGCTTCCAAGTCAAGAGCTTCAACAAAACTCAAGTTGTCCAATTTCCGTGATCGGACAAAACCAAAGCATCCGAAAGATGACCGCGGTAAAGGGTCTTTCCAACGTCCAAATCCTATGATCTTGAATCTTGATATGTAAAGATAGATAAATGTGTCATGCATCGCAGCGAAGTGGAATTGGGCCATTTGGAGATAACATCCGGTCTGGACTTTTTTCTCCCAAGATGTGTCCGTTTAGCGAGTAATTGGAGCCCATGGAGATTGGACGAGCAAAATGGACCGGGATCCTTTCAGGCCAAGCCTAAACTTCATCAGGACTCAAGCCCAAACTCTTTCACAAAAACAGGATACAGCGGCCGGGACTTACTCAAGACTTGGTGAGCAAGCTCAAGCGAGAAGAAGAAATGGAAACTTTCCTCTTCTTGCCCGCGCCTTAACTCAGCCAACCTAGCCTCCCCTCTCCTATATATACTTGCTTTTAGCCTCTTGTATAGATATCAGAAAACAACTAGAACCTCTCTTCATCTTTTCATTCAAGAAACCGGATTAATTGGTTCTGTTTAATTAATTATTTTTAGATTAATAATTAATTAAAATTATTATTTAATTATGAAAATTATTTAATAATTATTTAAATTAATTAAGAGAATTTTTTTAATTATTGGAGATGTTCTAAGTGTGAAAAAAATTTAATAATTTTTTTAATTATTTAAATAATATTAATTTGTCTAGAAATTGCGTAATTGGCATGTAGGTAGAATGATCGTCTCACTAATTATTTTGTGATAATACTTACGTATCTCTTTTCATGTGATGCAGGTAAAAGTAAAGTGTGATCGCGGAATCAAGGCCGAAGAAGAGAATGATATGATTTATTGTTTTGTTGAACTGTTTAAGTTGTTAGATTTATTTAATCATTTTATTTGTTTCCGTTGAATGTTGTTGAATTGATTTCATTTATTTATTAGTTTAAGACTTCCGCTAGTATTGATTTAATTTTTTTTTTTTTTTTAAACTTGGTTGTTTCAAAAATGAAATAGACAAGATTTTTTTTTCATCGGATTTTATCTCGTATCGTTCTCATTTCTCAAGCTGTTATTCTGTGGAATTTTAGGGCCTTCAATTGTTTGGTTAAGATTACGATTTCTATTTCAGAGTCTTTTGGGACCGATTAAACTTAGAGTTCTTGTGTGTTAGATATAGTAAGGGAGATGGAGAAGAAGAAAGTGGGAGTTCCCCTAGTGTGCCATGGCCATTCAAGACCAGTTGTGGATTTGTTCTACAGTCCAATCACACCTGATGGTTTCTTCCTCATCAGCGCCAGCAAAAGTAAAAAAACAATCTTGTATATATATATATATTTTTTTTTTAAGTTTGGGAATTTTTCTTTGTGTTGATGGTTTGTTACTCATCACTAGATTCTCATCCAGTGTTGAGAAATGGGGAAACTGGAGACTGGATTGATACATCTGAAGGGCATAAAGGTGCAGTGTCGAATTCTTGTTTGGATAACAAAGCGTGCAGCTTCCGTATCCGCAGATTTTCAGCGTCAGTAATAGAAGTTTTGGATTTGGTTTATGCTCGAACTGGTTTGAATTGTTGTGCTCTTATATTCATGATTTGATTGGTTAGCCAAGAGATTTGACTTGAAAACATGGCTTATTTAGGAAACTATGGGATGCTTTGACAGGGGACGTGTTGCATTCAGTTTAGCACAAGCATATTGTTCGAGCATGCGCCTTCTCTGAGGTACCCTAAAGTCATTTCTTGTTACTCTCTCTATTTACTTGTTTAAGGGTAGCTTCAAGTCATTGTATCATTCATTGGTTCTTTCATCAGGATACAAAATTGTTACTCACACGAGGGTTTGAAAAAATAATTTGTGTATTCGATCTGAATCGCTTGGATGCACCATCTACCGAAATCGATAAATCTCATGGTTCTATCAGAACACTAATATGGCTTCACAATGATCAAAGGATATTACCGTCTTGCACTAACATCGGTGGGCTGAGGTAGTATAACGTCCCGACCGCCCATCCCGGTGAGTCACCCACGCCCTCTCTCGGCCCGTGGGCCTCACCCCTGTCCGACTGTCGTTTCATTATTTTTGAGAGGCTCTACCGACTTGTTTACTATCCCTGCAATCAATATCCGACATTTCCCCGTGTTTTTTCCTAACTCACACGATTCCGCAAACCACTTCCCGGAAGGTCACTCATCCTTCTACTACTCCAGCCCAAGCACGCTTAATTCTGGAGTTACTTATGAGCCTTTGATCGAAAAGGTAAGTGCACTTTGTTGACATAGGTAGCCAAATCAATTCTCTTAAGCCTCTCCTCATTTATCACAAACTGGGATGTTACAATTCACCCCTACTCGCTGCGCGCAACATCCTCGTTGTGCACCTGGATCGTCTCCCCTTGACGGTGTGAGCCCACTTGACTCCACACTCTCGTCTGGGTTCGGCTCTGATACCAAATTATAACGCCCTGACCGCCCATCCCGGTGAGTCACCCACACCTTCTCTTGGCCCGTGGGCCCCACCCCTGTCCGACGGCCGGCCTGTTATTTTTGAGAGGCTCTACCACCTTGTTTACTATCCTGCAATCAACACCCGACCTTTCCCCGTGTTTTTTCCTAACTCACACATTCCGCAGACCACTTCCCGGAAGGTCACCCATCCTTCTACTACTCCAGCCCAAGCACGCTTTAACTCTGGAGTTACTTATGAGCCTTTGACCGAAAAGGTAAGTGCACTTTGTTGACATAGATAGCCAAAATCAATTCTCTTAAGTCTCTCCTCATTTATCACAAACCGGGATGTTATAAGTAATCATATTATTTCATCACTACAAGAAAAAAAAGGCGATATGCGAGGAAAGCTTGCAAGCTAATTATGATGTTGCGAGATAATTGCGACGATTTGAGAAGTCATCGTAAATCCATCGTAAATTTGCGAAGGAACGTCATCCGTCGGAAAAAAAAAATATTTTGGCGAGGAACTTGCGATAAAAAATATTTCCGTTGCAAATCCGTCGCAAATCCATCACAAATTTGCGAGACATTTGCGATTTTTCTTTTGCGACGAATTTGCGGTAACAAATGTCCATCGCAAAACATTATATTGTATCTTGTGTACGATAGAACAAAGTGTGTGTGTGTGTGTGTGTCAATCTCTTATCCTTGTGTTTGCAGTTTCCAGTGGGAAGAGTCCATAGACTGTTGAAAGGAAGGTCAACTGCTCACGGACGCGTTGGTGCAACCGCAGCTGTTTACGCAGCTGCCATTTTGGAGTATTTAACGGCAGAAGTCTTGGAGCTTGCCGGTAACGCAAGCAAGGATCTGAAAGTGAAGCGTATCACACCAAGACATTTGCAGCTCGCTATCCGTGGTGACGAGGAGCTCGATACCTCATCAAAGGAACTATTGCCGGTGGTGGAGTCATTCCTCACATTCACAAGTCTCTCATCAACAAATCTGGCAAAGAATAGCCTTCTTCGATTATGTATTCCTCATAATATATATGTGTCTCTATATGTCTCTCGGACCCTTGTTTCAACAGTCGTGTGTATGCTTAAGTCACTAGTAGAGAAACTCTTAGGATTGTTTGTTTATATATGTGGCTCGTTTCTCGTTCTGGTTAATGTTTTGGGTGTTTGTTCATACGAAAACAGCTGCAAAGGAAACCAATCTAAGAGGAGACTTGACTGATAACGAACTATTTGCAAAGATGGTTACACTTGTGTTTTTCTTTCCGGCAACATTGTTTTTTCTTTGACAGCAAAAACTGCCAAGTCGTTTCTTGATGTACACTATGCCCTAAGTCCAAAGTTTTCTAAGTTAATGCCACCTAGGGGCACAAAAAGGAGTGGCATCAGCCAGATTCCAAAAACTAAACCAAAATCCGACAAGTGATATTTTGTGCTGTTGAGCCAAGGGACTTGCATTCTTGCTCCTATCTTCTACTTTCTTGATGGTTTTTGGCTCCTAAGGCTGTTAAAATCCTTGGCTTGTTCCTAGAATGGATGTGGAAAGAATATAAAGACTGGCAAGGACAGCGAAAGATTTGTTCGTACATTTACTATGAAATGAGAAGAAAAAGCATACCTCGAATAACCTCTTCAACTGCGATTCTGACTTTGCCTGAAGAGCGTGCCATTCCCAGGCCATCATGTGTACAGCGTGGTTCGGCTGCGCGCAGTGTGATGTAGAAACAGCCTTTCTCTTTTGAAACAAAGTTTTAAGAACAAAGACTGTGTGAGAAAATTGGTTTTATAAGACTTTTGAGAGCATTGAGATACAGAAAAATGTTTGACATGACTCTTGCAACAACTTGCCTTCTGAAAGGACATCTGAGCTTTATCCACCATGGTAAAATGTCCAGTAAAGCTTTTACATTCTCCGACTTCCTTTGGGACATTTCTACTAGCCACTAGAGGTCTGCAAAAGGATCAAATAAGAGAAAAAGGACAACAAGAATTTGATGAAGTGAGAGATAGAATATGACCTATCGTCAGATAACATCAGGTACCCTTCAGTTAACCGAGACAGGGCCTTATCAGCTGTCTTTGTGGTGCCAAAAATAACAAGTGCCTTGCCTGACCAGATAACGCAGTTAAATTTGTTGTCATTGCTAGTTATTTATAAAGGGAAAAAAACAATCTTGAGCTTACAAACAGCAAAAGGGTCGGTCTAAAGAAGATGTACCATTATGTGGGCTAGACAGAAGACTTGCTGGGATCATCCTTGCATTAACTCTTTCATTGAAAGCTTGCCAACAAAGATCCTGCACACAAGAAAAAGGGAATGCCGATGAGTGTTACTATATTTTTGAGGCTTTTACATAATGATTGCTAAACCATTCGTCTTTGATCAACATATGTAGATGGAATTGCGTTGTCAACATTGAATAGAATGCATACACGATTGTTCTGAAAAATAACTCTAGAAAAAATATGGCAACACATATCAAAATACTGTCAATGGTAAGGGGTTTCCATATCAAGATAAAATGGCACTGAGTGTGATTCCCTCTTTAAGATGAAAGCTCTTTTGACCAATTCACCTTGCAGCACTAAATCCCACATTGGGATCAGTTACTCCAGTGTAGGATCACACATACCTCCACGTCCAGTGATGTGTATGATGGTTCCAGGTTCTCAAACAAGAGCAACCTGTCTTTCTCTATAGCCTCTTTTAGTTCGTCCTCAAAAGGCTGGGAAAAGGAATATAGAGCAATGTTAAATTAGGAAAAGGACTGACTTTAGTATAGTTTTGGTTTTTTTTTTTCTGAAGCCGCTGAACTAACTCTATCTTAACTATTTCCTAGTTTCTCTGAATTGTAATGATCCACTGGTCTGATTTCGTGTGATGAAAGCTAGTAGCTATTGAAATGAAATGTTTCAGATTCTTCTTATAACCAAAACATGATTGTAATGCATCTGGCCTCAATGAGAGGAAAATCCATGCTTGAGGCGTCAGAGAACTTACCAGTTTCTTGAACCAGCTGCTTTTATCCTGCAAGGAAGATAAAAGGAGAGAAATAATTTAGAAATGTCGTAAGTGAATAGTATACATTAAACTGTGTATACTCTTTGGGCTATGCTGTAAATTGTTTATATTTCTCTTAGCTAATCCACTAAAATAGGTAAGAGAAAGTTTTTCACAGCGGTTGTGTACGTACAATGTTCTGACTTGGAGCTTTTTCTACAAGTGGAGGATTTTTAATGAATCTCTTCTCTTCTGGTTGAGGGACTGAACCATATGAATCATCTGTTTCTGCCGTGCTGAGTCTAAGCTTCCTCTTTTTAGAAGGCGTGGGATTGACTGATGAGCCTGGAGCAAGTAAATCCCCTGATGCTCTAGATTTGGTTTTCAGACCTCCTGAGGTGACATCAGTATTGACAGGAGGGTTCTTCTTCAAATGCTCACGACTAGCACTATCCTTCAGAAACAAGTCTTGCAAAACGAAGGTTAATGTCAATCTGGTCTGCCCATTTCACAACTAACTATCACATAAGAGGCCAGAACATAGAAAAAAAAGGATCAACCTTTCTTCACCGGGCTTGTTCTATCTCTGTTATTATTTTTTCCTAACTTTGTTGATCCTGACTCTGGATGAAAAGGCTTCACTGGAGACGTCCTGGAACTGCCAGCTGCGCTTGAGTTTAGACGTTTTAGAGGCTGTTCTTCTCTTTTCCGGTTGAATAATTTCTCCACTGCATAATTAGAGCCAATAGAAAGTAAAATTAGTATCCATATTCGAAGAGCATTACGTTAAACAATAAAGCTTTGAAATTTTGTTCTAACCCAGACCTCCAATTCCAGCAATTGCATCTGCAAAGTCTTCTGATATAATTTTCAGTCTTGCATCGAAGGTGCGGGAGAAGAGGTAGTTAGCCATCCTCCTCTCACCTCTTGTTGGTTTTCGGTTTTTAGGGTGACTCGATACGCACACAACATTGCATTTCCCCAAGATCGCCTCCTGGACCAACAACACATGAAGCTTAAACTCATCTTACATACATAAACATATCATCAATTCAGATTATCATTTCGATAAAGTAAGAAGAAAGGGAAAGATAAATGAAAAGCCAGCAAAGTTACCACATCGTTGATATTGGAAACCCCCAAGTCATCACCACAAGCCAGAAACAACTCATCCCACAGTGGCTCGTATTCTCCCAAGAAGCTGCGGATGTCAATAGGCCGGAAAAACCAAATGACCTTGACTTTCTTCTCACCTGTTGATGTCTCAAACATCTTGACAAGCTTCCCAATTGAAGTCTCGCATTGATCACGAATGCAAAAATAAGCACAGTCGAAGAGCCTGTATTCGATGCCATCATAGGTAAATGATTCATAGAACTTGACGTTTTTATCTTTCTGTCCCAACCCTTTCATCTCACCCCAACTGAACTCAGGGTTCTCTTCTCCATCGGCACCACTTGATTGCAACATAGAGAATCCACTTAGCTAGAACAGAGATCTTCCCAAACTGTCCAAGAGAGAAGAAGATACACAAAATAAGATGCAACAAAGTAAAATCAGAGAGTGTAAGATCATGGATAAGTTTTGAGTTTTGGACCTAAGGCGTCTTCAACCTCTAACGCAACTTTGCAAGCACCTCACTAAAGCAATGCCTAATAAACACTGAAGCATCCGAAACATTTTACAGAAAATTTGTCCATAAAAAAAACTCCACAAAATGATACACATGTCAACAATTTCATCCTAATAAACCTAAGCACCATAATGGTTTGAACAGTAGCAGAACAGATTCTACAGTCATAAAGAATACAAGTCCCAGAAATTGAAGGTGAATGCAGTATAATCAAAGCTAGTTTGTGAGTAACTACGACATGTTCATCGCAATCATACAAATCTGCACCCACAAAATCAAGCGAACCCAAAAAAAAATTCGGCTTGGAAAAGGGCCTAGTGTGAGAGATAAGCTCCAAACAGCAACAGATTTCGACGTTCTAAAGCGATTGCAAGGCTCGATTACATTAGGATTCGACCGATAATCGCCTTTACCAAGCAAAGGAAACATGCAAACGGAGATGCTACAGTGAAATTTTTGAAATCACAAGAGACAATCCGTAAAAAGCATCGCTGGGTTTTCGCAATGTCGAGTAGAAAAATCAGCAAATACCGGAAGAAACTCACGTTTATCAACAGCGGTACCGGCAGAAACGCTAAAAAGAACGGTACGGACGTCGCAGCTGCGTATTACAGAAGCGACGTGAAAATCAGAAGACGGAAGCTCAGAAACTTCTCTCCGGGACGATTTTAGGTCGCCGGAGCTGTTTTCACAGTGAGGAAAGAGGGTTTGAGCTGAGAGCGAACGTGAAAGGGGTTTTTGAGGTTTTGCATAAAAGATGAAAAAGGTGAGAGTGACGAAGCGACGATCCTTCATGGAAAGTTCTGGACTCGCTTAATTACGAATCTAATTACTGTAATTAGTAAGTTTTCTCACCGCTTCGTTTTTTCTGACTACGTCTTTGTCATAGCACTTTTAAAAATACTCACTACTTTTAAAACTTTAATTTTTTAAAAAATTAATCTCACTTTTTTACTTCAAAGTCTTTAAAACACCTAGCCTATTATTCCCCTAAAACAGCTACATAGCTGTGTAGTAGGCTGCTGTAATTTAATACGAACAAATAACCTTTTTTTTTTTTTTTTCTTTCACTCGTCTATTGTCAGAAAATGGAGTATATAAAATTATAAACCTTTGAAATGGTAAAAGCATGATCTCTGTTGGAAATTTAACATAATTTGATTAGATATCATTTATTGTTGCTGTCTCGGATAAGCGATATTTCAAACATTTAAAGATTTTGGCACCAAACATCCCCTTACCGAATTTGACGAATATACCCTTTAACCACCTCACACGCTTGGAATGGAAACCGTACTCTCCCCTCGCACGGATAAACCCTAAACCCTTAATTTGTGNTTTCCCTTCCCCCCCCCCCCCCCCGCCGGTAAAAAAAAAAACAAATCCCTCGAATAGTAAGTAAGCCTCTCCATTTCTGCAATTATCGTATCAATCTCGATTTCCGATGTTAAATTCACCGAATTGTTTCTCAGGATCCTGACCTCATTTGGCTGAAAAGAGTTATGTATTCGATTTCAAAGATTCTGCGGAGGTAATTGTCGTAATTTTAGATTCTGGTTTTTTTTTGGCAATTCTCACTGTTTTAGAGCTCTTTGTGTTTACCAGACTTTTCCTTCACTGTGTCTTTTAGGAGTCGAAGAATTAATCTTGCGCCTTCGTCGTTTGGTGCGGTCAGTAGACTAGAAATACCAATTGGTGACAAAGAAAGTGCTTTGGGATCATCTGGATTGATTTATAGTGAATCCCAAGGTTTAATCAGACGCTATTCCGCGAGAGACGTGTTTTCGCGCTTCATTGGCATCAATAAGCTTTCTTCTACAGATGATGCAAATGACAAAGTAAACGAGGAAGAGAAGGAAGAGGAGTTATCTGAAGCAGATGAGTCACTTCCTGTTTCTGAAAATGTACATGAATATGATTCTTTATTCGAACCTGAGCTAGGCAGTGACGTAGATGAGCTTGAGATCGAAGCAGAGCATTCAAGTGAGGGGAAAACAAGAAAGAAAAGAGCTCACTCTCAGCTGTACGAATCCATTGTTACCTACAAGTCTGTGAAACATGTTCTTGAATCGTGGGTCAAACAAGGAAAAGATTTGAGTCAAGCAGAGGTTTCTCTTGCTATACACAATCTCCGTAAACGCAGATCCTATGCTATGTCTTTGCAGGTTAAATTCTACTTTGCCAAATCATTTCTTGTTTTGACTATCAAATAATCAATCCCCTTAGCTTTGGTTTCGCAGCTCTGGGAGTGGTTGCGAGCTAATACGGAGTTTGAGTTCACAGAGGCAAATTACGCTTCTCAGCTGGATTTGGTGGCCAAGGTACGTGGCATACAAAAAGCTGAGAACTTTTTGAAGGACATTCCCGAATCTTTCAGGGGAGAAGTAGTATACAGAACCCTGCTTGCAAATTGTGTGCTTAAGCTCCATGTGAAGAAAGCCGAAGAGCTTTTCAACAAGATGAGAGAACTGAAGTTCCCAGCGAGCGTGTTTGCTTGCAACCAGCTGCTTCTCCTCTACAGCAAGCACGACAGGAAGAAGATAGCCGATGTTTTGTCACTCATGGAGAAAGAAAACGTCAAGCCGACTCGCGGCACCTATCAGTTTCTTATCAACAGTAAAGGTTTAGCCGGGGACATAGCTGGAATGGACGAGATCGTGGAGACGTTGAAGGAAGAAGGCATTGAGCTAGATCCTGAAATACAGGCTACCTTGGCTAGGTACTACATAAGAGCCGGGGTTAAAGAGCGAGCGGAAGAAGTTATGAAGGAAATGGAAGGGAAAGGCTTGAAACAAACCCCATGGGTGTGCCGTTCGTTGCTTCCTCTTTACGCAGACATAGGAGACACTGAGAACGTGAGAAGACTGAGTAAGTTTGCTGAAGAAACGTTGAGGTATGATAACTGCATTGCCGCCATTAAAGCATGGGGAAAGCTGAAGGAAACCGAAGAAGCAGAGGCGGTGTTTGACAGACTCGTGGAGAAATACAAGATCGTCCCAATGCTGCCGTATTTTGCGCTCATGGAGATATACACGGAGAGCAAGATGCTGGCGAAAGGCAAGAACCTGGTGAAAAGAGTGGCGAGCGCAGGGGTTAAGATCGGCCCGGAGATATGGCACTCGCTTGTGAGACTCTACATCAAGGCCGGGGAAGTTGGGAAAGCTGAGATGATATTGAACAAAGCGACGAAAGATAAGGGGACGAGACCTATGTTCACTTCTCACATGGTGATTCTTGAGGAGTACGCGAGGAGAGGCGATGTTCGTAACGCGGAGAAGGTTTTCTTGAGGATGAAAAGGGACGGCTATGCAGCTCAGCTTATGCAGTATGAAGCTCTTCTCTTGGCTTATCTCAACGGTAAGACTCATGCTTATGGGATGAGAGAGAGGATGAAGGCAGATAATGTGTTCCCTAATTGGACTCTTGGTTCGAAACTGGCTCAGGCTGATCCTTTTAGAAAGACCCCTGTTTCTGTTTTACTTGATGATGAATGATTGTCCTGTGTATTGAGCTGCTATAACGCTTAGGGAAGAAGAAACAGAGGAATTTAATGTGGCTGTACGAAAGAGCAGAAATGGATTTAACTTTAAGGAAACTAAGCGATTCAAATGTATTGGACTGCTAAACTATTTGATAGGTCCATGTGTTCGGTCTGTATTCAGATGCTTTAGATTTAATATGGAACCAACCGAGCTAAATTAAACGAGCATAATCTGAGACGAAAACCGAACCGGTTATTATTTACAAAAGTAAAAAAAAAATACAAATAATGCGGTGAGCGTGCATCGAACACGCGACCTTCAGATCTTCAGTCTGACGCTCTCCCAACTGAGCTATCCCCGCTTGATTGGTAGCATAACAATAATAATTTATTTAACATAATAATTATTAGGTAATTATTATTATAATTTATTTCTATCTTGTCTGAGTTCGTCTCTTCCAGAAAAGGGGAAGCACACACGCGGCGCGACACGAGGAAGAAATCTGCGGTGGTCTTGTCGGCGAAGATGAAATCTTTCAAGGAAGAATTGACGTTAGGTTCGTGGCTATTTCACGAATCGATCACTGTTTCGATCTGCTAATTATTTCTGTTTGATTGAAAATTGAAAAATTGAAATGCTCTGTTACCTTATCTCATATTTTTGCAGATGAAAGGCTCGCGGAATCGAGGGAGATACTCGCTAAGTACCCTACTCGGATTCCAGTAAGTCTATGATTCTCAATTCCAACCTTATACTGAACTATCGGATGTAACCAAGACGATTGATTTGTTTATTCATTCAATTAACCCTCTGAAATTTTCGGAACTCAATGATTTCGTTTAAATGGTGTGTTGGTTATTTTCAGGTAATTGCTGAGAAGTATTGCAAAACCGATCTGCCTGCAATCGAGAAAAAGAAGTAAAAAATTTCATCTTGGCTTGTATTTCCATCATCTCTTCGTCATAGATTTACAGTTTACTTAGCTCATGAGTCATGACTTGTATGGTATACTATTGATCTGGTCCACTTAAGTTCAATTTTATGCAGTACTCATGCAAATGTTTAGGACTTAAATAGTTTATGAAAATGTTTATATATATAGTTCATGAGAATGTTTTTGGGAAGAGATGATCTGAGTTGTTTTCTCAAATGTGTTTAGGTTCCTGGTTCCACGAGATATGTCTGTTGGCCAATTCATCTACATCTTGAGTGCTAGATTACAACTGTCCCCTGGTAAAGCCTTATTCGTGTTCGTGAACAACACTCTGCCTCAAACAGGTGAGTTTCTGCAACTGGGTTTTTGCTTGTAGGGCTTTCTAAGCAAAAAAGTTGTTTCATGTGTTCTGTTTACTCCCTCTGTGTGCAGCTGCTCTAATGGATTCGGTCTACGAAACTTACAAAGACGAAGATGGGTTCGTTTACATGTGCTATAGCAGTGAGAAAACCTTCGGTTGACCCAAATGATGTTTGTACATATACTTTAATATAAGCTTGTTTCCTACATCAAAAGAACCAAACGCTTGTACGCTTATGTGACTGCTGCTTGTTTTGACTTTGTTCATCTCTCTTCTACTACAATCTCATTTCCAAATTGTATTTCCTCAAAACGCTTTCTTTCTCATCATTGTTCATCTTTTATAGATCGAAGTCATGAGTGGGTTTAAGACGTATGGATCCCAAAACGGCTCAGTGTGCTTTACAAAAAAAAAGAAACTGAAAATTGTGGATTGCACAAACCTTTCAAGTCACAGTAGTCAGACAAACATTAGCACTCAAGAGATTTTGGCATTTATCGATTCTTGAATCGGTCTTCTTCTCATCAGTTTGGGTAAAGATGGAGTCAAAAGTCAAAACCCATATCTTTGTATATGGGCCGGTATAGGCCTTGAATGGGCTAAACAGGTTCGGTGTGTCATTCACACATTAATGATGTGATGTGATGTGATCATGTGAATGTGCAATGGGAACAAAAAGAAAAGGCTAGAGAGAGAATCTTATTTTTGGCATGTACGTATGGTTGTGTGATAAGACAATCGGCATGGTCGGTCATGCATGATATTCTAAAACGGGACCATTCATTGGCGTTTCATCTACAAAACCACATGGAGAGAAGGATATTACAAAAGAGCGGAACAGAGAGATTATGATTTATTTGTCTTTTTTAGCTAAATACATAATATATTTGACTAAGCTTACCTCGTTAGTTTCTTTTTACAGTCAAAACTGCAGTCATTCATGAATATACTTTGCGTGTTGTTAAATAAATTGTTGAATTTTTTTATACAAAAAACAGCTTTTGTTTAGAAATTCATCAAACAATAAGTCCAAGTCAAAGTTTCTGTTTGTTTTAGACCAAAAACCACACTTCACTATAATGTTGGGAATTTACAGTCGAAGATAGAGTAATACTGTAAAATTCGTTTGTTGTACATCTAGTCAGCAATAAATCGATATCACTAGAATACAATTACTATTAGCATCGCAGACGCAGAGAATAAGACACGTCTATGCATTGATCAATATTCCATTTGTAATAAATTTATTGTTTTAAATATATTTGGCAAATCAAGAGGATTTTTGTCTTCATTCTTCTCTTATCTCTCTCTTCCTCCACAGCCTCTCAGTCCTCTAACATTACGATCAGTCGATCACGATTCATTCATATCATTTCTGAATAAAACGTTAGTCCTTTGCATATCTATATCAAATACTATACAGGCAAGAACTTTGAATAGTTATTTGGCATTCTCTGTACATGCATAGATAAACTTTACCATATAGTCAATTATACGAGCTATACACAGTACAAAAAAAAAGTTCGATATATTGGATAATGGAAATGTAAAAAATATCAACGAAAACGAAGAAATAGTGGTATTTTCAAAATATTCCAAAACGTTGTTGTTTCTGTTGGAATTTTGCGCCAAGTCATGAATACGCTCTCTGATGAGCTTTTGGAGCAAAAGAAACTTAACCAAACGTAAAAGACCATCACTTTGCTTTCTATATTAAAACCATATTTACAACACTACTGCAACATCAAGCTCACGGTGAAAACAAAAGCCCGACGAAATGAAGAAAACACCATCGCCGGAACCAGTCACCATCTACAGCAATCCTCCGTCTCATCATCGCAACGAAGCCTTCGTCGGAGATATGGACTACTACTCTTGGTTCGACGAAGCATGTATCCAAGACATGAACTATTTCGTCAAAACCATCGCCGGAATCAAATCCAAAGGAATCCGACCGGACCTCATCGGCTCCATCATCGCTCATTACGCTTCCAAATGGCTCCCCGATCTCTCCGGCAACGTCTCCTCCGTCGGATCGAAAAACCCCAGCGACCATCCACAGCCGGAGAGCGTCACGGCCTCTCTGATGAAGAAACGGTTCTTCGTCGAGACCCTAATCGGAATCCTCCCTCCGGAGAAAGACTCCGTTCCCTGCAACTTCCTCCTCCGCCTCCTCCGGACGGCGAAAATGGTCGGAGCCAACCCGAATTACTTAACGGAGCTTGAAACCAGAGTATCGTGGCAGCTCGACCAAGCCTCGCTCAAGGAGCTAATGATACCTTCCTTCAGCCACACAAGCAAAACATTGCTCGACGTTGAGCTCGTGACTCGTCTCGTGAGGAAGTTCGCCGGATTAGACACTGAAGGTGTCAAAACCGGTGCAGCCCTCGTTAAAGTGGCTAAGCTTGTTGACACTTACCTCGCCGAAGCCGCCGTAGACGGTGGTTTGACTCTACCGGAGTTCATTTCCCTAAACGGAGCTCTGCCTAGCTATGCTCGTACCACAGAGGACGGCCTCTACCGAGCCATTGATACATATCTCAAGGTATATAATCAAAAAGCTTATAAATTTTTTAGAGATTGAGATTCGATTCTTAAAGATTTTCAATTTCAATTTCAGGCTCATCCTCAGGTGTTGAAGCAAGAAAGGAAGGAACTTTGCAGGGTTATCGATAGCAGGAAGCTATCACCGGAAGCAGCACTCCACGCAGCTCAGAACGATCGTTTACCGGTGAGAGCAATCATGAGAGTGTTGTTCACGGAGCAGACGAAGCTAAGCCGTCACATTGACTGGAGTGGCAGCTCTATAACCAGCACCACGAGGAGTCCAACAAACCCTTCTGGCTCACACTACTTCGAGCAAGGCTCTGCAGCGGGGGCGCGGTGCTTGTCTAAACGGGAGATAAATGTTCAGCAAGGAGAGATAAGAAGGCTTAGAGAGGACGTGGCGAGGCTGCAGAGCGAGTGCGGTGCTATGCGTTTGCAGATGGAGAAGCTTATGGAGAAGAAGAGCGGTGGTGGTGGTGGGAGTAGAGGGTTTTTCCGGTGGAAGAGGCTCGGTTTAGTTCCTTCGATTCGAGGAAGTGTTAACGTCGAAAAGATGACGCACGGTGAGGATGAATCAGGTGAAGGATTTGAGCCTCAGACTCCTGGAACTAATATGAAGACAAGGCTTGTGAAAGGAAGAACAACAACACCTTCTAGGTGGAGAAAATCTCTGTCTTAAAGATAAAGCACAACACAACAAGGTGTTATTACACAATAGGGGGGAAGTCTTTTTATAAACAACAATGAATGAATCACACTAAAAAAAATGCATGTAAAGTCTAGAATTTGACAGCTCGTTTGATTGATTGGAGAGATGATTTGATGAAGTTGTTCTTGACGAGGTAATCGTTCTCATCGTCATGACCTGAAACCACTGGCTTCTTCCTGATGCCAAAGAGGATTGATGGAGAAGATGGAATCCTTCTGAAGGCTCTAGCGCTCTCTGATCTCTTCACCACTTTCTCTCTGCCACTCTTCTCTGGTGTGTTCTTCAAATCAAAACTCTTTCTGCTTCTACGAGAACTTTCACTTCTTGTTTCCACCTCCTTGCTTTTGTTGTTGTTGTTTGCCTCCTCAGCTTGCAACTGCGTTTCCGCTTCTTCTTCTTCATTAACCTTTTCAAGTAGAGGGAACTTGTGGTCAAGTTTCTCGATCATTTCATCAATGTTCTTGCTTCTTTCGGTTTCAATATCTTCTTTGCTGCTGTTTTCCTCCAGTAAGATATGAAGCCATTTCTCAACATTCCCTTTGCCTCTCTCTCTCCTGCTTTCCTCGTCTTCCTCACTCTCTTGTTCCTTGAAAACAGGGAATGCCCTGAAGCTTCTGCTGCTGCTGCTGCTGCCTCTCTTCCCTTCTTCTAACGCAACAAGAGACTTCTCAGGCACCTCTGGATTCTTGTGTTCCTCTTCCTCCTCTTCTATTTCTCCATGCTTCTGCGTTTCAGCCTCGGAAGCTGCTGCTTTGTGCTCTTCTTGAAAGTACACTCTCAACTCCTTGTGTAACGACGTATCTTCACTTGGTCCAGGAAGATACAAAGACAACTTCCTGTCTCTATCGTCTACCAACAAGTCCTCATCTTCATCATCATCATTCAGAAAAAGTCTGGATCTTTTCCTTGCTTTCTCCAACTCAGGCCTCACTTGATTCTCAAGCTCCTCTCTTTCTTTAAACTTCCTGTGAAGCTCTTTCTCTGAGCCATCACAAATCGCCTTTTGAGCCTCTAATCTCGCCATAAGAGCACTACTCGCAGCCTGGTTTAGCCTCACTTGTTCCTTATACACAACACTCCTACAAAACAAACAAACGAACAAAATTAAACAACATTGAGCTAAATTCCAAACATATTAGATAATAGGATCACTTACTGGTGCATAGCGTCACGGATCATCTTCTCGAGTGTATTTCTGTAGGAGCATTGAGCTTCTGCCAATCTCCTGCACTTTTCAGCTCTTCTTCTTCGCTTAATCAGCTCCCCCTCCAGCTCCTGAATGGTAAGTCTCTCTTCGTTGTTCTTTCTTGCCAGATCATTCATTTCATCATCTAACTTGTTCATCTCAGCTCTCGCATTCTGAGCTTCTTCTCGGTTCCTCAGTGAATCCCTAGCGGCAACAATGGCTTGATACGGATTTTTCATCATATCTGGAGTCTCATTCTCTTTCATTGCACCAGGTCTCGTCTTCTTCGCTGCATTATAGATTGTATTCAATACACTAATAGATAAAAAAGACAAGACTAGTAGTTTACTATCTACTAACCAGGAGTTTGACGATTGTAATCGAGTGATCTCAAGACTAATGAAGGGTCATAAGGATCTCTTCTTGAGACAACAACTGCAGCAGAGGCAAGGCCAAACTTCTCTTTAGATTCAACAAAATGATGTGGGAAATGGTGCGATTCGACCGTTTGCGAACCGTTAAGTTCCTCGCTCTCGCCTTCTTTGAACAAGAATGAAAAGGCTCTCCTCCTAGTTGGAACCAAAAAGCTTGCATTTGGTAAAAAATGTTTTCATCATTCATTCAAAGGAGAAGAGAAAGATTGTGGAACTAATACCTGAAATCGGAACTTGAAGCGGCGAAAATCGAGAGGAACTGATTCACTGAAATGCCGACTTGAAGATCCCACCAAGGTACAAGGCACTCAAGTTTGTCCTTCTTGTTCTTGCGTGCCTGCCATTGCACTATCCTTAGGTTGCTTGGCACTGTTAAACCTCCTCCTACAAACATTTCAAGAAACAGAAACTCAAAATCTAATTAAAGAAAGAAACAAAAAAGAGATGTTTTGAGGATGAGTGTGTGTGTGTGTACTTGAGCAAGGGAACCAATGGTCAAAACCCCAAGCGAGAGGAGAAGCTGAATCAGCGTGGAAGTAAACAACATTCCCATATGGATCAATCCGAATCACAGCCGGATCAAAACCAGCATTTCTACAAAAGCAACGAAATCAAACTCATAAGAATTAATCTGAAATTGAGTCTTAGTGTGTTCAGTGTGTCAATTTTAATTGTGTGGTGACTGAGAATAAGCACTTACCCTAGATGATTAAGTTGTTTCCACAGGAGGCTGAGGAAGATCTTCGGTTTCGTTTTTGGTCTCGCTTTCGGATCCATTACTGGGAACATCTCATCTACTTCTCTGCATCTTGAGCTCTTGAAGGACAAACAAAAACAGTATTTTTTTTTTTTTTTTTGGCATTACAGAGAAAAATAAAATAAAAACATTACTCTAGTTTCAGTAATCAAATTCAGTAGAATTGGAATCTGGAGAAAGAAAATTAATCAATCCCTGAGCTTCCAATTGTTCCATTTCCGCCCAAACGTTTTGAATTCAAAGCTCAATTTCGGTCTAGCGTTAACATATGATTGGGTAAACTTACCTCCTTCTGCTGCAGAATATATGGCATGAAAGTGAAAGGAGGGCCATTTCTGTACGGAGAAGCATCAAAATCGCGACAGATCTTTGCGTAAGCTCTTGGGTAGCCCTGAGCTTCTTCGATTACCATGTCTTCCTGCGTTATACCATAATCGTCCAACATAGTCGTCACGCAAATAGAACAAAATCAGCTATTTCTCTCTCTCTCTCTCTCTAGATCTTCTTTTCTACCAAAGAGAAAGCAAAAAGCTTTTTGGGAGTATTTTGAGTTCTGTTTCGGGCAAGAAGAAGATAAACTCAAACAACGGTCGGATTTTCTGTGTTTTACGAACGAGACCAGTCGTCCCTTTTTATTATTTTTTTTTAATAAACAGCTACGAAAAATAATTTTAAAAAAGTCGTGCCACGTAAGCGTAGAAACGGCGTGTGAGATTGTAACGGCTATTTGCCACGGCGGACACACGCTCTTCCTCTATCTCTTAATGGAGTGGGTTTGTTGGCTCTATCCCTCTATGACGTTCATAATTGATGGGGGTGGGCATAATGGGTACTCGGGTCGGTTCCGAATAGGTTCTTTTGATTTCGAGTCTAACTGATATTTGAATTATTTATCCAAATAGAAACCGCTACAATTTTGGGTCGGTTACATATCAGGAATAGAATCCCGGGAAGAATCTATTTTACAACAAATCTTTGGAGAGCTCTAACCATTGAAGGTTATCTCTGTTTAACAACATACTATGTGGACATCGATGGGATTTTGAAGACAAAGATTATCTCTTTTTGTGCTTTCCCACCTCCTCATACAGCCATTGCCATTGCCATGAAGCTTGTAGAGTTGCTTAAGGAATGGGGATTAGAGAAAAAGGTTCTCTTACAGTTGACAATGCCTCTGCTAATGACAACATGCAAGAGCTTCAGAAAGATTTGGTTTGCAGTGGAGAGTTTTTTCATGTAAGGTGTTCAGCTCACATTTTGAATCTTATTGTGCAAGATGGATTATCTGTTATTGGTGAAGCTGTGGAGAAGATTAGAAATAGTGTTAAATTTGTGAAGTCTTCTGAGTCAAGAGAAATTATGTTCCAAAACTGCATGGAAACAGTTGGAGTTCCACTAGATGAGGCAGGTTTGGTTATGGATGTTACCACCAGATGGAACTCTACTCATCTAATGCTCTCTATAGCAATCAACTTCAAAGAAGCTTTTCGTAATCTTGCAGAAGTAGAGAGGAGTTACAAGACTTTGCAATCAGATTTAGAGTGGGAGAGAGGTGAAATTATATGCCAGTTCTTGCAACCATTTGCTGAGATTACCAAGTTGATATCTGGTCCATCATATCCCACAACAAACCTGTACTTTATGCAAGTTTGGAATATCAAGATGTGGCTGAGAGATCATGAAGACTCTGATGATCAGATAATTTGGGAAATGATGGAGCCTATGCAAGAGAAATTTGACAAATATTGGGAGGAGTTTAGTGACATTCTCGTAATTGCTGCAATTCTTGATCCAAGATTGAAGCTTCCTACTCTAGAGTTTTGTTACACGGCTTTGGAACCATCCTCTAGAAAGTTCCATGTATCTCACATTCGCAACAAGATGTTTAAACTTGTTGGAGCTTACAAGAGAAACACAAGCAACATTACCACTTCACAAGCAAGAATTTCACGAAAAGATCTTCCATCAGGATACGATGTAAGTATATCTCTTTTTTATCTATGTTTTTTTTTTCCAGCAATTTTGTGTTTGCTGATTTTCGTGGTCTCTGATCATGGTTTGCTGATTTGCGTTTGTGTTTGCTGATCATGGTTTGCTGATTTGCGTTTTGTCTCAGGGACTTTATTCTTACTTTTCGCAAAAGATTGGTGGTAATGGAAAATAACCATTAGACACATATTTGGAAGAACCTGTCTTAGATATGATTTCATTTAGAGACATGAATATCATAAAGTATTGGAAAAATAATTCAAGCCGTTATAAAGAGTTGTCGTCCATGGCTTTAGATGTTCTTAGTATTCCAATCACAACGGTGGCATCTGAATCGTCATTCAGCATAGGAAGCACACTACAAGAAAACAGACCTTTGCCATCGACACGAATCGTTGTAAAATC
>OVBJ01001770.1:0-24178 GCA_900406535.1 Noccaea bulbosa | reverse complement strand
TGGGCGTTACTTCATCTAGTGACCGACCAAAACATTCAAGAGAAGCTATACGAGGAAGTTGTTGGAGTTGTTGGCAAAAACGGCGTCGTTGAAGAGGATGACGTGGTGAACATGCCATATTTGGAGGCCATTGTGAAGGAGACTCTCCGGCGACATCCTCCGTCGCATTTTCTTCTCTCTCACGCCGCCGTCAGAGATACGGAGCTAGGAGGGTATGATATTCCAGCAGGGGCATATGTGGAATTTTACACTGCGTGGGTAACTGAGAACCCGGAGATTTGGTCGGATCCGGGTAAGTATCGACCCGAGAGGTTTTTAACCGGTGGGGACGGTGATGATGCTGATTGGACAGGGACACGTGGGGTTAAAATGTTGCCATTTGGTGCGGGTCGTCGGATCTGTCCAGCCTGGTCTTTGGGGGTCCTACACATCAATTTGATGCTTGCTAGGATGATCCATTCGTTTAAGTGGATCCCGGTTCCGGATTCTCCACCGGACCCGACCGAGACTTACGCGTTTACGGTCGTGATGAAGAATTCTCTCAAAGCCCAGATCCTGTCAAGGACTTGATGGATCATTCCAACTGGATTGGATCGGGTCGGTTTATGATGTCTTATTTTGTTTTTATGCGTGTGTGGTATTTAATAAAGTCAGTACGCTGCATTAAACCCCGCTTAATCTGGTTTTGTAAGAAAGTGGAAATTAATATGGACCAGTGGACCTAAATTGGGCCTAAATCGGACAAATGGACTTCAACGTTTCACTTGCTTCTTCAACTTGTGAATTTCGTCGCCGTCTATTTAAACAAAATCTTTAAAACAGAAATCAAAAATCAAAACACAAAATCAGACGATGGCTTCGGAGGTTTCGCCTGATCTGGTGGAGGAGATACTCTCGTGGGTTCCAGCTAGATACCTCCCACGATTGAAATCCACTTGCAAGACTTGGGAAGCCCTAATCGCAGAGCCGAGTTTCGTCAAGAAGCACTTGTCTCACATGCGTAGCCGTGAGCAACAATTCACAGTCTTCAACAACGTCTCCAGCTCCCAAGTTTCTTTTCCACTGGTTTCAACAGTTGCTAGTTTGGGTATCGATTTCAACGAACTCGACGAACCTGGTTTGAATCTGCAGATCATCGAACCTCTCGCGTCTTCGAATCTATTCGTGCGGGGCATGCATCATTGCGATGGTCTGTTGCTATTCGTCATGGAAACCAATCTTTTAGTCTTGAATCCGTTCTTGAAACAAGCAAGATCGATCAAATGTGGCTCTGGATTTGACCATTCCGTGGATGCGTACGGGATTGGATACGTTAGCAACCAATCATCATCATCATCATTCAAAATGGTTAGGTTTCGTTGTGGTGATTCTGATGATAAAGATCGTTCAAGGATTAAAGTATACGACTTTAAATCTGATCGTTGGAGGGTTGTTGTTGATAAAAGCTTTGATGGCTTCTCAGAGTTTCCAGAGTCGAGTGTGTGTTTAAGAGGAACTCCTTACTGGAGAGGTTATCTAAATGGCAAAACTTTTTCGACGGTACAGAGTTTCGATTTCTCGAAAGAGAGATTCGAGACGTTGTTTCTTCCTCCTTCAACGATTGGGTCATCAACGTTGGGAAATTCTCTCTCTTTAGGTGTTTTCAGAGGAGAGAAGCTTTCTCTGTTGCATAGGTCTCGTTTAGAAGGTAAGATACACTTATGGGTGATGAAGAAGCATTGGAGCAAGGTGATGACTGTTGCTTTACCTGAATCTGCCATGCCTTTTATATATTCAAGTCACTTCATTGACCGCAACGGGAAGCTTGTGCTGTCGATTCGTGAAATAAAGTCTATTAGGATTTACATTTTGGGGAAAGATGATGAGTGCCAAAACGTTGAATATTCTCATACGAATCCTTCGGTTGGTGGTTCTGGTTGCTACTATGTTCCCAGCTTGCTTCAGGTTCCAGGCTTTTCAAGGTGTTGTTGACAAGAAGAAGAACAAACAGTATTGTTTATCAGTTTGAGATTTGAATCCTATTTGGTAATGTTGTTACTTTTTTCTTTACAGTTGTGTTATTTTCTCCTTATAACTTTCTGTATTTTGGATTCAAGAGTAACTCCATGATTCATCAAAATACTGTTTCTTGGAGTGGTCATCACTCATCAATAACATTGCACATTAAAACTTATCTACAACAAGTTACAAGAACTTTTTGAGTGAGAAAAAAAGATTGATACTTTACCAGCAACATGTTTCACTGAGGCAATTCAGCTTCAACTTCATTCCACAAGTCAACATTTCTTCTACCAAACTTCTCTTTAACTTGCTTAATCAGCTCTTTAGCTTCTCCAACCTTGGAAACACTTGCGAGTCCATAAACAAGCCATTTCATGAGACTAAAACACGGAACCCAATTCTTCTCCATACTCTCCCTACAAAGGATCATAGCAGTCTCGAAGTCTCCTCTTTTGCACAAGCAATGTATCAGAGTGAAGTAACACTCACTGTCAGGCTTGTATCCACTCCTCACCATAACCTCGAACGAATCCATCGCCATACCCAGATTATCCTCACTGCAAAACCCATGAATCAAATGGGAATACGTCACGCAATTCGGTCTCATCCTACTAGAGACAACACCATCAAGCAACGCCTTGGCTTCTGAAGATCTCTTGCTTTCGCACAAACATTGAATCATGATGTTGTATGTAGCAACACCTACATGAACTCCAAACTCTCTCATCATCCTCAAAACTTTCCTCACCTCATCGAACTTCTCTTCTTTGTAAAAGCCAGTAATCATTAGCCCGAAGCTAGCAGCTGTTGGCTTTACCCATTTCCTCTCCATGTCTGCAACAATGGAGTATGATGAGCTCGTTGATCCGGATTCACAGAAGACTTTGATCATTCGATTGTACGTTTCGAGATCAGGTTCAATGCCAAACGTCTTCGGGATTTCGAGGTAGATTCGATTCGCTTCTTTGTAATCCTTCGCCATCAAGCAAGCGAAGAGAAGAGCATTTAGAGATTTCACCGTCCTTGGGATCTCGTATCGCTCGAGGTCATGGAATGTCTGTAGAGATCGATCAAGCATATTCGCTCGGCCGTAGAGGATAATGGCGCGGGCAGCGAAACTCTCCGATTTGGGATTGGGTTGGTTCTGAATGGAACCGTCGAGAAGCTGCGACACAGCGGCGAAGTGTTTCTCCTTAGCTAGTGTCACGACCGCGACGGAGAACGCGATACGGTCGATGTGGTGATCAGGCGTGAGAGAAGCGGATCTGCAGATTTCGAGAATCCGATTCGGATTTTGCTCGCTTCTGAGAAGGGAGA
The DNA here is from genome assembly GCA_900406535.1 of Noccaea bulbosa. Classification (NCBI taxonomy): domain Eukaryota; kingdom Viridiplantae; phylum Streptophyta; class Magnoliopsida; order Brassicales; family Brassicaceae; genus Noccaea; species Noccaea bulbosa. The sequence goes on along the minus strand of OVBJ01001770.1, from coordinate 20,860 downwards.
GTGCATCTCGGCTCCTCTTCTGCTTGTTAGTGAGCGAGGTCTTGGAATTCGATGTGAGGATAGAAGAAGCGGTAGATACGAAACGGAATTGAGTCTGGATAAGAGTTTCCGATGTTCGAATGCGCAAGAGGAACGCCATTACTAGGGTTCATGGTGTTTCAGACGAAATGGAGACGACGGTGGAGAGTGAGAGAGAGAGAGGGGGTTTAGACCGGTTAGCGGTTTGACGAAATTGAAAAACTAAATTTCAAAGGTTTACCAATACGGACGGTTCTGATAAATCGTAGAACGGAAAAATAAAATAAGAAGTTTAGGATCATGTTTAAACCGGGGTTTTGAACCCGACGTGAATCGAACACGCAACCTTCTGATCTGGAGTCAGACGCGCTACCATTGCGCCACGGATCCGATGGAATAATTGGTCTAAAATATTTATTTATGCGAGTGTTTTTATACACACCACCTTCGCAAAGGTTCTCTTCTCACGGTTTTATATTCCAAGCATTTTGTTATCTTCTTCATCTCAGTTTCTACGGTCACGGATTCAGAGAGATCTTAATCTATCTATCTTCTTCTTCTTCTTTCTCCGAACATGATGCAGCAGCCACCACCCGGAGGTATCCTTCCGCATCACGTTCCTCCTCCGTCTGCGCAACAGCACTTCGGTTACCAGCAACCGTCTCCTTACGGGATGGCTGGAGCTCCTCCACCACATATGTGGAATCCGCAAGCGGTGGCGCCGCCATCAAGTCAGCCTACGACCGCCGACGAGATCCGGACTCTTTGGATCGGAGACTTGCAGTTTTGGATGGACGAGACTTTCCTCTACGGTTGTTTTGCCCATACCGGAGAGGTAAGATTTCTCAGTGTTTGAATTTCCTTACTTCTCGGTGATTACTTCTCAAATCCTGTTTTAAGACCTTCTTCTGGATGATTTTTGTTTGCTTAGGAGATTTAAGCCTTATTTGATAAGTTGTTTGTGTCATTAGTTCCTCTGTTCTCATCACTGTTCGTCTTCTTTTTGAAAAATTGGATTTTTATGGATAAAACGATCAATCTCGCATATTTAAAATGAACAAATTGTATGTCTTTTGTGTTCGCAGGTTGTTTCTGCTAAAGTTATCCGTAACAAGCAAACCAACCAGGTCGAAGGGTACGGTTTCATCGAGTTTGTATCTCACGCTGCTGCAGAACGAGCTCTACTAACATACAACAACACTCCAATCCCGAGCACTCCTGATCAGCTCTTTAGATTGAACTGGGCCTCGTTGAGCTCCGGAGATAAACGGGACGATTCGCCGGATCACACCATATTTGTCGGTGATCTGGCGGCTGATGTTACGGATTACGTCTTGCTCGAGACGTTTAGAGCCTCTTATCCTTCGGTTAAAGGCGCAAAGGTTGTGATTGACAGAGCCACTGGACGTACGAAGGGATATGGTTTTGTTAGGTTTTCTGATGAGAGTGAACAGATTCGTGCTATGACGGAGATGAATGGTGTTCCTTGCTCAACTAGGCCTATGAGAATTGGGCCTGCTGCTAGCAAGAAAGGTGTAACTGGTCAAAGAGGTATGCGTAGGTCTTAAGGATATGTTAATTTAGAGCTGCTTTGCTCTTGCATTCCCATGATTCGTTTAGATGTGTGTGATGTAGTAGCCGTTTGCACTGTATGGCTAACCTTCATTTTCTTAGTTCTGTGCCTCAGTTTAGTCAAGTCCTGAGTATTTGATTCAATTTTCTGAAGCCACATCCTGTTTTACCGCTCAGGCCGCAGTAAATTCTGTTAAATCTTAAAAAATTAGAACTCTTATATAGCACAATGTTTGTTTGAAAGCAGGGGAGTCAAGAGGCTCTCTATCATCATGAGGCCTGGAACTGATTTCAGCTGAAACGGTTATCCCCTTATTGAGTCCTCTCATGCTTAGGTCAGTTTTAAAGTTCATGTCTTGTCCTTTATTAGCCTTTTCCTTCACGCTTCAGCCCTGCTATGGTTTCAGTTTAATCTTTTCAATACAAGTCTTCTTCCAGTTCTCGCTCAGTTACTTTTATAAGTCGATTCTTATCTATTTACTCTTCTATTTCATTCCGCTCTACTTAACGTTCTTATTTTCTCGCTCGATTTACTTATGTACATCAAGCTCCTTTACTATTGCTAATGTGAGATTAGAAGTTGAAAAATTCTTGACATTTTAGCATTTCTGTAGTGGTTAGAGAAATAGCTACATAGAGTAGTTTTAATATTTTTCAGTATTGGCCTTTACAGTTCCTCTTTATTTTGTCCTATAGGCATTTCAGTTAGTTCCCCCCCACTACCTTGTAAGTCTAGCACCTTGAGGAGCCAAATTCCTAGAGAGAAATGTGATGTAAAATGCCATTGTCTTTGTCTAATTGCTCATCTTTTTGTGGTTGTGGCTCCTAAGATCCTTTATTATTGCTCGCAAAAGGCAAGCTATTGATAATTTATGTTTGACGTTAACATGATTGATATACTTTGACTTCCTTTTGCAATTTCGTCTCCAACAGACAGAGAATACTGTTTCTCCTTTTGGAGTTCGGGCGGTGTGTTGTATACGTGTTCATGGCTTCTTGTTCATTTTGATGAGAATTTTAGAGGAGGCTGCAAATGGGCCTTTCGCTTTTTTCTTCTTTTTTTTTGGTTTCAGCTACATTTATGCATGTGGAATTGACAGATAGTTACTCCTTTCATAATGCTCAGCGTTTTTTATTGTGTGTAAATGCAGATTCTTACCAGAGTGGTTCAGGGGTTCCAACTGATAATGATCCAAATAACACAACTGTGGGTTTTATGCTCCAATTTTTATATATATATGTGTGTCCCGCTGAGTTATTCTATCTTCTAGTTGGGTCATTTCTGACACATTTTAAGTTTTATGTGACAGGTTTTTGTTGGTGGATTAGATCCTTCTGTCACGGATGAGCATCTGAAGTCTGTGTTTAGCCAATATGGTGAGATTTCGCATGTGAAGATACCTGTCGGAAAGCGCTGTGGATTCGTTCAGTTTTCCGAGAAGTAAGTGAACTGCTGTTGCTGCTAGAAGACTCTTGTCAATTTGACCTTATAATATACGCTTTGGAATACCAAGCGCAGAGTTGAATTAATAATCATGTGTTTTGTTACCAACCCTCTTTTTTTTTTTTTTTTCAGAAGCAGTGCAGAGGAAGCTCTTAGAATGTTGAATGGAATGCAGTTGGGTGGAACAACCGTCAGGCTTTCATGGGGCCGAAGTCCTTCGTCGAAACAGGTATTTGGTTCCCCTTTTGCATGTGATATTAGTAGCTTCTCTCGCCTCTGCTCTGCCTTCCTTGCTTTTGGTCAATGGAAACTTTAGAAGATTTAACAATCTTTTCTTCTCTCGTGTTTTGTTTACATCGGTTCTTCAGGCAACGGACCCGAGTCAGTATTATTACGGCGGGTATGGACAAGGACAGGAACATTATGGGTACTCGATGCCGCAAGATCCTCATGCGGCAGCATATTATGGAGGATACCCTGGCGGGTATCAGCAGGCGGCACAGGCGGGCCAGCGACCACCACAGCAACCGCCACAGCAGCAACAAGTCGGGTTCAGCTACTAGTAGCTGCGGGAGTATTCTTAGCTGCACTGTTTGTTGTTTCCTCTCTCTCTCTCTCTCTCTCTCTAGGAGAGTTCTATTGCTCAATACTGATACTAAAAGGAGTGTGAAGAGTTTGACTCTTAATAATGTTTTGCGATGCTTGTTTTCTTTAGTTTTTTTCCTTTGCATGCTTTGAGGTTTGAGAGTAGACAATGTCTGACTTAGAATTCAAGCAGAAATAAGAAAGAAAGAAAAGACATTGTGTGAGTTTGCGATTTAATCATTTGAATAAATATGATTTGATAAGCAAAGTATTTATCAAGATCAGAATTTTGATATATAGACATAAATACAATTAGAAATTACAAATAGCTGTGTCGTCTATAATTTTGTTCATGATATCTCTCTTTGTATATCAACTAAACGAGAATATTACGAAGAAATGTTACGAATCATTCGTAACTGAACAACTATGGATCATAGATCGAATATTCGACTTGTTATTATATGAGAATGAGACAAGTGTTTAAACTACGTAAAGTCCGTTTGGTACAGACATTTATTATATTCGCGGTCCTTCAACAGTCGTGAGAACGTGTGGTGCGTTGTGCTGGATGCACGTTTTCTATCTTTGGACTGCGAGCCAAGAAAAACAGATAAGCACAATGCGATATGACCAATTCGACTGATTGATTTAGTCTTTCTTTAATTCGGCTATTAGTATTGTAAATTGTAAGTAAGGATACTTCATGTTCATTGACTTTTTATCTTAATGAAAGAGACAACAAACAACTTTGCCTAATTAGTTGCTGACAGCGAAAGAGAAAACGTATAAATAAATATAGCCATAATTTAGTTGTCGATTGGCATCTGTGAGTATAGTTATTTCTAGTTGACTTAGATATAACTTTGATTTATTTTTAATGTTAGGAGACTTTTTTATTCTTATGAAAAGTAAAGACTCGACAAGTTTGGTTAGACTTAGTTGTTGATGATCAACTTGGCTCATAATCCTATACGTAACTGTTATAGATAAGGATAAGTAAGAATCTCTCGTAACACCTTAATTATACATTGATTTTCACATCTCTCTCGTATATCCCGTATTCGATAATTTCTTAGCTACAACCTTGGCCATGGGAAGAATCTACAAGCATTTCTGGCACGCCCATGACAGCGATGAGGATACTAGCTGTAATCAAGAGAAGATCATTTGGAAAGCTTGGGTGAAAGGAAAATATGGTCCATCTCTGTTTAAGTGCGATGAGTGTGTGGAGTCCATTTCGTTTAGCAGTGATCGTGGTGCCTTGGATTGCGATTTATGCGACAAGGAGTGGCACCATGATTGCGTACCAAGCTCGCCTGATGAAATAAACCACCCGTTCCACCCATACCATCCGCTCAAGCTTCTCATCGATGGCCCACCTGAATACTCTGACGGGAAATGTGTTGCCTGCCACGAGCCACTGAGGAGCTTTTTCCACCATTGTTCGATATGCGATTTCAGCATCCATGTGAGGTGCTCCAACAACCCGCCACCACTCATTGTGGATGCCCCGAGGTGCCACAACCATGCACTCACCCTTATGGCTAGAAACGACACCTTCACTTGTAACGCTTGTGGTACGCATGGCGAACAATGCCCTTACGTATGCGCTCCCTGCGCTCTCATGTTCCACCGGGATTGTATCACGCTGCCACACGTCATAAACATCAATCGCCACGACCATCGGATCTCTCACACCTATTCTCTTGGTTTCGGGGATTGGAAATGCAAGATTTGTCACCAGAAGATCGACTGGAGGTACGGCGCTTATTCTTGTTCCAAGTGTCCTGATTTTGTCGCTCACTCCAAGTGCGCAACTAGAAATGATGTGTGGGATGGGGTAGAGCTCGAAGGTGTACCTGAGGAGTTTGTAGATGTTTCGCCATTCAAAGTGATTGAAGCCGGAGTCATTAACCATTTCTCCCATGAGGAGCATAACTTAAGGCTCATTGAGGATGCTACTGATAGTGATCGTGATGAAAGCATACGGTGCGAAGCTTGCACAAGTTGTATCTTTTCTGACAAGCACTACAGCTGTATGGAATGCGATTTTTTCCTCCATGAAACATGCGCTAATCTTCCTCTTCAGAAAAGACATGGGCTCTGCAGAAAGCCGCTTACTCTAGTAAGCACCGCTTGTGGTTTGTTCAAGTGTTTTGCTTGCGAAACAAAATCAAATGGTTTCAGGTACAAGTGTGGTGATATAACCCTAGATGTACGGTGTGCGTCCATGTCATGGTATTGTGATTACGAGTGTCACCCGCATACCCTCTTTCTCACTACACTCGACAGGGACACTTGTGGGGGATGTCTTGAAACTTTTAGAAGAGTGCTGCATTGCGTTGAATGTGACTTCTCCTTGGACTTCAAGTGTGCTACTCTACCAAGAAAGATTAAGCACAGGTGCGATGACCATTTTATGTCCTTGTGTTTTGGTGAGGAGGCGAGGAAAGGTAAGTACTGGTGTGAAATTTGTGAAACCGTTTTAGATCCGCAAAAATGGTTTTATTCATGCGACGGCGATTGCGGAGTCGTTTCTCATACTCAGTGTGTGCTCGGGGAGTTATGGAATGCCAAACCACAAGTCCTCAATAATGAAGAGCGGACAAAAATAGAATTGGTTCCTAACGATGGTATGTCGCGACCAAAATGTGGTTCTTGCGGCTCTCGTTGCCAACAACCCCTGCTTTTCAAGTTTTCTAACTCTAATATGGAGGAATCCTTTTGTGACACTCAATGTCATGAAAATTATTCCGATGCATTACAATTAGCAGCGCAGCAAGCTTGGTTGGAAACAATGGTGGATGTAGCCTGAAGGAGGGTGGGGCATGTGCCCCATACTGATTTAAGATTTTTTAAAAAATTGTTACCAAATATAAACAAAATGATAGTTCAATTGATTAATTCTTTTGTTAACAAAATATTAACAAATTGTTACATACAACATCTTATAATATTTAGTTTGTAAGCTTATTTTAACGAGCTATGTTATTGTGGTAAATATCTCGTTTTATTCTTATGTCTTGAGCTCGGTGTACATTTTGGGGTTGGAGCGGCTGATAAAAGGATGACTATCGAAATATAAACATGGATATACTAGCGTGGACACTAAATAATGGATATGAATTTGTGGATGACATATTGTGGACAATATAGAAAAATAGTGTGACAGAAAAGGAATGTAGTTAACTTTCTTTCTTTTTTAAACATTAGAACTTTAGTTAACATGGACAATATTTTATTGATAATACTGACTTAAGACAGTTTTGTAAATGAGATACAAATCAACACAACAAAAGAGAAGATCTTATATTAAATACATTGACTATTAAGAAAGAAGGGAAAGAAATTAGAATTCAAAAGCTATTAAAAGGAAAAAAAACCATAAATTTTAATTTGAGATTCACAAATAAAATCCTGAATTTTTAAAACTCATAAAACCCAGATTCATGAAACCCAGAATTTTTTATATTCCACATAATATTCTAAATTACCAAAATTCCTTGAATGTTAAGCAAAAAATCTTAAATTTTGAACCATAAATCACCGGCAAAAAATGAGGAAGAAGAAGGAAAGTTTACTCAGAGAATGGCAGACTACACCGCATCTTTTTTTTTTTTTTTTTTGATAAAGGTGCACCTCATCTCTTTTCTGGACCGATTCCAAAGATGCCATATTTTTCTATCTATTACAAACATAAAGAAAAAATGTCGTCTTATTCTTACAAGAAAAAAGAAATCGATTTGAGCTTAAAGAACGTATCCACCAAATATATATTCACTGGAGAATCTACTATCCACAACCTGAGTTCAACAAAAATTAATTAAGGATAAAATAGTATTTTTCTCCACAAAGTGATGAAAGTGTCTTTCAACTTAATGAAGGTGCACCTCATCTCTTTTTTTTTTTTTTTTTATAAAGGTGCACCTCATCTCTTTTCTGGACCGATTCCAAAGATGCCATATTTTTCTATCTATTACAAACATAAAGAAAAAATATCGCCTTATTCTTACAAGAAAAAAGAAATCAATTTGAGCTTAAAGAACGTATCCACCAAATATATATTCACTGGAGAATCTACTATCCACCAAACGTGAGTTCAACAAAAATTAATTAAGGATAAAACAGTCTTTTTCTCCACAAAGTGATGAAAGTGTCTTTCAACTTAATGAGTGCCCAATTCTGTAATTCACAAATGTAGAAGTGTCACTCAATATAAATTTCTCCTAAATCTGTTGGTTCGAAGCTTTAGGCTGTTTGAGCTCTTGTAACTAAACATTTGCTTTGGTAACTTAATTTACATTTATCCCAAAAAAAAATATGTCTTTGGCCTATATGATGAGATTCTGCATTTGAAAATACCGCGCGAAAAGGATACAACCGTTGACAAAAAAGGAATAATAGAAAAAGAAAAAGAACGAAGGATACATCATACATTTACGCATATGCAACTTGATTCCCTGCATCTGCTAATTAGTTATTTATAATTGACGCATATGCAACTTGATTCATTTCTGATGTTTAGTAAGTAAAGCTTTTTCATTGATCCATAGGAAAGTGTATAAACAAACCATACAATCCTATATTTAACTATGTGGGTATAGTAAAAATTAGATATAGTTTTTTGTTTGTTCAAGTACAATAAATCGTCCTTAACTATATTAATTTTACATGTTAATATGAGTTTTTGACATTAATAATCTTTACAATATTCATATAATTGAATTTACTTTTTAATAAGGTTTAAATGTGAGCGGGAAAAAGTCTAGTCAATCATTTAGAATTCGCGTAGATGCAAATTGATTTTATTTATGATGTTAAGTAAGTAGACTTAACAACTTTGCTTTGTTGTTTACAGCTAACAAAAAATATCAACTTGGCTTAGTTGAATGAGTTGATTTTTTTTATATAACATCAAGAAGATAAAGAGAATGAACTAATAATATTCATTCGTTTACATATCTTTGCCTCTTTGGTGTCCTTATTCATATGCTCTCCACAGCCGCTCCTAGATATGACTCAGACATACTATAAGGAAACGTGGGAGTATGCTCGGCCTAGAAACTATGAAAGTGTAAACAACTTCTGGCTAAAACACCATCAACACTCTGATGATGATTCCACTGTCGTTTGCAAAGAATGCAAGATGCAGATTGAGCTCGGTGATGCCTTCATATGTACTTCCTCTCATAGATGCACTGTGAAGTGGCACTATGGTTGCATTCCAAAGTCACCAGATGATATCTCCCACCCGTGCCACCCGAACCATCCCCTCAAGCTTCTATTTAACGGGCCACCGAACTATTCCAACGGGAAATGCCATTTATGCCAACAGAAACTCGGGGACTTTGTTTACCACTGTTCGCTATGTGATTTTAGCATGGATATGAAGTGTGCCAACAAATCCCCGCCGCTCACCGTGGATGCCGCCAAGTGTCATGAGCACCCGCTTACGCTAATAGCCAGGCCCATCTCCTTCACATGCGATGCTTGTGGTACACGCGACGAAGGAAGCCCTTACCTATGTCCTCTATGTTTTCTCATGTATCATCAAGATTGTATCAACCTACCACAAGTTATAAACATAAATCGCCACGACCACCGTGTCTCTCACACCAAGTCTCTTGTTTTTGGGGACTGGATATGCGACATTTGTCGTAAAGAGATAAACTGGAGGTACGGTTCTTATTCTTGCAAGATATGTCCTAATTATGTTGTTCATTCGAGATGTGCGACTAGAAATGATGTGTGGGACGGCAAAGAATTGCAAGGAGTGCCCGAAGAAGTTGTAGACATCCTGCCGTTTAGAGTAATCGAAGATGAATTAATAAATCATTTCTCCCACAAAAACCATAACTTAATACTTATTGAGGATGATGCTATTGTAACAAATGGTGTTGCAAGCATAATACGGTGTGAAGCTTGTACACGTATTATTTATTCCGGGAATCACTATCGTTGTATGAAATGCAACTTTGTTCTTCACGAAAAATGCGCTAATCTTCCTCGTCAGAAACGGCATGGACTCTTCACAGAGCCACTAACTCTACACACCAAAACGGCGAGTGCTGGTTACTTTCGATGTGATGCTTGTTGGAGAGTAACAAATGGTTTCGTATATATGTGTGCTGACGGTTCGAGACTACTAGATGTGCGGTGTGCAACGCTCTCGAGTTTCGCTGACATTGATTGTCATCCTCATGCCTTATTCCTCACTACGCTTGACGAAGGTAAGTGTGGCGCTTGTAAAGAGTCTGCCGATAGTGTGTTGCGTTGCGTGCAGTGCAAGTTTACCTTAGACTTCTGGTGTGCTACTCTGCCAAAAAGGATAAGGCACAAATGTGATGACCATTTTCTGTTTCTGCGTCGCGGTAAAAAGGTGAAGGGTAAGTATTGGTGTGAGATTTGCGAAAGCCTTTTAAATCCAATAGAATGGTTTTACACATGTGACGATTGTGGAGTTGTTTGTCATATTGATTGTGTGCTTGGGGAGTTTGCTAATATCAAGCCAGGGGTCGTGGCTACAAATGATGTTGGGGAGAAAGTAGAACTAGTTCCTAACGATCGTACGTCTCGACCGAAATGCAACAAATGTGGCAGTCGTAGTATCCTCCCTTTTATTTTCAAGATTTATTTCTTCAGAAAAAAGGCAGTTTACTTTTGTTGTTCTCTGGCAAGCAAAGACCTTAGATACTTTAATTAAGATAGTAACCTTGCTGAGTGGATTATGTATAGAAGTTGTATAAAAACCATTATTTTATTTTTGTATGACATGATCAACTTAATTTACAAACAAGTTATGGGGTTTGGCCGTTCTGACGATAAAAACAAATTCTTATTTTAGTGTTGACCATTAACAAGTTGACCAGTTACTTAACAAAGTATGTCCGTTCAATTAATTCCTATAAAATGGAACTAGCTACTTAAGTGTATTAGTTATACAATCGAGGCATCGAGGTTTGGAAGAGGTCCGATAAAGAAATACATATAGGTTATGGCATTCGTATGACATAATCATATCAACTTGATTTATACATTACATAAGCTTGATATATACATTTATTGGGTTACGTAAGGAGACTTCTTCAAATGTTCAAAAGAAAAGACTTTAGAGAGATCTCCACTGACATGGATAGATAATTTTGAGTACATCATTCAGATGTTTATTTATTTATATTTTGGATGCTTGGTACTAAAAGAACTAACAAACGAATTATTAGTAGAAACTAATTTTCTGGAAACTTTTATTCCTTAGATTCTCCTCCAATATAGTAGCGAAATTAGTTGGATCCATTTTAAAATAAATAAAAAGTAATCGAATGTGTTGAAACATTTTCATTTTTTATTCAAATGGTAGAAATGAGAGGAATGTTCAATTTCACTAACTTTTAATCTTTTATCCTTACAAATGTGCTACCACTTATTTCTTCCTCTTGCTAGTAAGGTACAAGTACAACACCTTGATTATTTAGAGAAATAAAAAATGCAATAAAGGGTTGTATATTCTTATTCATAACATCTTTATATCGATTACCGAGAGGATACGAAAGATGTAGAATGCAAATTTTCATCTAATTGAGATCACAGAAGTTTAGACCTAAGTTTTCACATACGAACATTGTAGTGATTAACTTGCTTATGCGAGCTCTAGGAGAATTTATAATAGTTTTGATATTTTTTTAATGAGCTATGGGCCCTAATATGATATCGCATGAAAGGAAAGAAGAGTCGGACTCTTGAATGCCAAGCTACCGAGCTTAGAGGGCTATTAAAGTGTCCAACCGAAGCAAAATTGGATATTATGGCAAATCGGATAAGATATCTAAAACGAATTAATGATATGGGGTGATTGGAAAAAAAAAATATTTTAAAGCCATATTACACAATAATGATGCTTTAACTTCAAAAATGAAAGTTACAACAACAAAATTAAAAAAGAAAATAAATTAGCTCTAAAAATCAATTTTTCTAGAGCAAACTATTTAGTGATTTGAAAATTCTATCTCTTCTCTTTTTTTATTTTCTTTTCTTCTTTTTTTTGTTCGAATCTTTATTTTCTTTTCTATATCATTTTTTTCTGCATCTAATTTTTTCTATTTTAATACCACATATCTAATATTTAATAATACAATATATACTACTAAAAATATACAGCACTAAAATCTATAGTGAAATCAAAAGAAGCAGCATATAATGTATAGCAAAAAATCTAAACCTATAGTCACAATCCCGCAATCTGCTCAGTTTACTCTAACTATTAAACAAATTATTTTCCATATTTAATTTGTTTTGCTTTAGATTGGTCAAGCGAACCAATTTTTTCGTAAGCCAGATGAAAACGGATCAGAACATATATCTTGAACACAACTAATCTCCAGCATTGCAACAGTTGGAGATCTCTGATTAAGTGATTAGACAACAAAAAATGTCTTTAGAGGTCTACGTAGAGACAGTGTGGCATTTGTCTTCAAAGTTTGAACATCTTACATTACAATTTATGAATCATCTGGAGTCATATTATCATATATGGACTCACATAACTTATGCTTTGAAAATTAAATTATAAATGTGCATTGACCCGCTGTCCAACCCAAAGGACACAAAACCAGAAAAAAATCTGACTAATTTATGCATGTTGCAAAAGTATTATTATAAGTTTGGAACCAAAAATTTGTATGTTCTCCTCATTTCATTTAATTGTAACCTTTTTAATAACCGAGTTATATAACTTTGTATTTCCTCAAATATCTCACTAAATGAGGTAATTAATTCAATAAAGTTTCGAGAATTTCGAATCCTATAATAAAGTATTTATATATATTGATTTGTTTCAACATTGACACCAAGGTATATGCCCGATATTTGATTTAAGTATTAGGTAAATATTAATATTTTATATGTATTTTCGGGCGGCAAACTTGTAAACTTGAAATGTTTATAGACTGAAAATGTTATCTTAATCGTAAGTATATATTATATACGTACATACGCATGACCTCATTTTGCAAAATAAACAACAAAAACGATTACAGGCGTTAACTATAAATTGGTAGCTGGAAATTCACACCGTCTTAATATCTTAGCCTATCTTATTGCTTAATGATTTGACTTATAAAAGTTAAGTTGTATAGTTAATCTATTTTTAAAAATAAATTATATAACTTGGATTCTTGGAACAAAAAATAATGAGAAAAAAACACGTATACAAGTTACAAGTTAGTGCACCAGCACTGGCTCAATGCAATGACTAGTTGACTACAAATACTTTCTCATTTCAACTCGCCTCCTCATTCTGATATCTCGACTTATCTTCACAAAAGCTCATCGCCGGAAAACACAAAAAGACGAGAATGGCCCTCTTCAAAGGGCCGTGTCTTTACTCTAAGATGGACAAGGAAGACCCAGAAGAGGTGTTTCACCGACGAGCCAAGTTCTTGATTTACAAAACGCTCCAAGAAGTCGACTTCATTTCTCGGCGTTCTTCTCCTCCGTCGTCGTTTCTACGGTTGAAGCTTTTCCGTTTGAAGGTCAAGATCGGAAAAAGTTTGACTAAGCTGCGTCGCAGCGTGGTCAACGCTGTCAGATTTGGGGGAATTCGAAAGCACTCTCAAGGCGGCGTGAGAGCGTTGAACAAGCTGTTCCATGGTGGTGCAACCACCAGACTACCTAGGCCCATTTTCACTCTTGAAGTTTGATTTCTATTTATTTACTTGCTTTGTGTTTTTTTTTTTTTTTCTTGAGGTTCTGTTGATCTCTATTACAAAAAGTTTATCAAGAAATGTAATACAAAGAGATCGTGAATTTTGCTTTTCTCTTAAAAGAGGAAAGAAATCTTGAGACTGTAACAACCATTTTTATTTATATGATTATGCAAAAATAATTATAAGACACATTGCAGATCGCTCTTTATAATTTGGGGTATGGAATTGGTAATCGAACTAGTCTTACAAGTTTCCAACTAAATATTTTTCAGTAAAAAACAGAAAAAATAAAAAATTAGTGACGACTGAATACATAGTTTACTAGTAACTGGTAGAATATATAACATTGTCATGAACATATAATAGTCTGATCCCACTCAACGGAACATTGCTAAACATTCGTGCGATTTCGTGAGAGTTTTCTTTTCCCTAGATTCTAACAAGAACAACAAAATTTAATTTAATTAAACATCTTCCAATTCAGTCAACAAAATAATTTAGGTAATAAAATGAATCTGAGGGAATCGTAAGGATTTAACTGCAAATAATTTATTTTCCTTCCCCTTTCTCTTGCATCTTTTTTTTTTCCTTTTGTTACCCTTTTTCATTTTTCTTTTTTTCTCTCATCGTCTTTCGTTCACGTTGTCCTCATCCGAAGTCATCGGAGGTCCTGCATCACGTTTTCGAAGTTTCGATCATCGTCAGGTCTTCTTCATCGCTTCTTCTTCGTCTTCTCTCTTGATTCAATTTCTCCTAAATGTTTAAGAATTTTATAATGCGCGTCTTCTACATCTCTAAGATCTCTCGTTGAAATTGCTTCGAAAATCTAGAACAATAGAGCAGAAATTTATCAATCCTTTTAGTCTTAAGGATCTTAGTGCACAAATTTTCGCGTTCGCGTGAAGTTGATGATAGTTTCTCTCCTTCGTTCGTATCAAATTTCGTGAATGTCTGCGTCTTTTCTCAGATTGTTCGACGGGATGAAATTATGTTTTTACCTTCTATGGCATACATGTATTGAAATCTATGCCACATTGATCCAATGGATTTTTTTCAATACATCGATAGATTCTCTTAGCGTATGAGATTGGTTTCCCTGATTGTGGTTTTGGTGTCTTGTATGCAGAAGGAAGGAGTTTGATAAGCAGGGATTCGATGAGTGTGGTGGGATTCGATGTTGGGAATGAGAACTGTGTGATTGCGGTTGCGAAGCAACGCGGGATCGATGTTTTGCTGAACGATGAATCGAACCGAGAAAATCCGGCAATGGTTTCATTTGGTGAGAAGCAGAGATTCATGGGTGCTGCTGCAGCTGCCTCCGCTACTATGCATCCCAAATCAACCATTTCGCAGTTGAAGAGATTGATCGGTAGGAAATTCAAGGAGACTGATGTTCAGAATGATCTGAGGCTGTTCCCTTTCGAAACTTCCGAAGACTCTGATGGTGGGATTCAGATTCGGCTTCGTTACATGGGTGAGATGCAGAGCTTTACTCCAGTGCAGTTGCTAGGCATGTTGCTTTCACATTTGAAGCAGATAGCAGAGAAGAGCCTCAAAACGCCTGTTTCAGACTGTGTCATTGGGATTCCTTCCTACTTTACAAACTCACAGAGGCTTGCGTATTTGGATGCTGCAGCCATCGCTGGCTTGAGGCCGTTGAGATTGATGCATGACTCTACAGCCACTGCGCTTGGATATGGTATATACAAGACAGACTTGGCGGCTAACTCGAGCCCTACTTTCATTGTGTTTATCGACATTGGTCACTGTGATACGCAGGTCTGTGTGGCGTCGTTTGAGTCTGGAAGCATGAGAGTCCTTTCTCATGCTTTTGATAGAAATTTGGGCGGGAGAGATTTTGATGAGGTTCTCTTCAACTACTTTGCTGTTGAGTTCAAGGAGAAGTACAGCATTGATGTGTATACAAATATCAAGGCGTGTGTTAGGTTAAGGGCATCGTGTGAGAAAGTGAAGAAGGTTTTGAGTGCAAACGCTGAGGCACCGCTGAATATAGAATGTCTGATGGAGGAGAAGGATGTGAAGAGCTTCATCAAGAGAGAAGAGTTTGAGAAGTTGTCGTCAGGCTTGCTGGAGAGGTTAATTGTTCCGTGTCAAAAGGCTTTGGCTGACTCTGGTGTAAGTTTGGATCATATCCATTCTGTGGAGCTAGTTGGCTCAGGGTCCAGAATTCCAGCCATATCTAAGATGCTAAGCTCGTTGTTCAAGAGGGAGTTAGGCAGGACCGTGAACGCAAGTGAGTGCGTAGCTCGAGGATGTGCGCTTCAATGTGCAATGCTCAGTCCAGTTTTCCGAGTTAGAGATTATGAGGTACGCTCTTCTCTATATGTGAGAATACTCTTTATATAGCAGGAGAATAGATTAGTGTAACGGTTACAGAGGATTCCATGTGTATTAAATCATGTTGGCGTGTATACCTTTACGGATCAATTTGTTTCCTATGATGATGAATGGCTGATGTTTATTTGTTTATGCTTCCCGTATTTTCAGGTTCAAGATTCTTTTCCTTTCTCAGTTGGCTTCTCATCTGATAACGGTCCCATAAACACACCATCGAATGAATTGCTCTTTCCGAAAGGCCAAGTGTTTCCAAGTGTGAAGGTTCTTACTTTACGTAGAGAAAACAGTTTCCATTTGGAAGCCTTTTATGCAAGCCATAACGAAGTGGCTTCGGGTTCTCCAAGTCGGATAAGCAGCTTTACGGTATGCTATCTTTCAGGCTTCCTCCTTATTGGATCTACACTCAGGCTTAAGCGCTCTGAATACGCATTGGACGGTTATGCCACTATTAGGCTCTACATATTATATGGAATTCTTAGTCTGTTGTGTAATGCTTTTGTAGATTGGTCCTTTTCAAATTTCCAATGGAGAAGCAGCACGTGTCAAAGTAAGAGTTCAGCTAAATCTCCACGGGATTGTCACCATCGATTCTGCTTATGTGAGTACAATCTTATATCAACCCAGATACTATAGTCTTAATGTTTCTACCTAGCTTTAGCCTAAACTTACCGTTTCTGAACAACAGCTGATAGAAGGTCACAAGGAGAATATGACGTCTGAAGAGATGATATCCGAAAACAACCATGCAGCAAAGGACACTGTAGACTCTTCGTCAGGTTCTACTGTAAGTATACCATCTAAAAGAAAAAGTGTTGCATCATAAGAAGAGGCTAAACTGTTGCAAGCACGACATATAAAAATGCTGATCTTGAAACATTGGCATCTCCATTCATCTCTAATACAGTCATGGTTAATCCGGATAATTATCCAAAGCCTGCTAATCTGCATAGATCCTGAGATTAGTTTTTCCTTGTGTAGGGTAATGATTCTAAGGCTATCAAAAGAATGGAAATTCCAGTTGCTGAGACCGTCTCTGGTGCACTGACAAAGGATGAGCTATCGGAAGCTAAACAGAGAGAGAACTCTCTAGTGGAGCAAGATCTGAAGATGGAATCAACAAAGGATAAGAAAAATGCTCTTGAATCCTATGTTTATGAGATGCGTGACAAGGTAACTACCCAAAGTTTCAACCTTGAATATTCAGTAAAAGTAATACCATGTTTGGCTCCCTCTTCAAGTATCTTATCATTTGCAAGAGTTTACATTTTCTATACTTGGCAGATGTTAAATACATATCAGAACACTGCAACCGAGTCAGAACGGGAAAGCATAGCTAGAAATCTTCAGGAAACAGAGAACTGGCTGTACGAAGATGGCGATGATGAATCTGAAAATGCTTACATCGAGAAGCTAAATGATATCAAAAAGGTAACGTTACTCTCTCGAAGTTTTGTATACATAAAGGCTAGTGTCTGCAGATGATTCATATTGTCCTAGTTGATAACTTCCAATTTCTGAGCAGCTCGTCGATCCTATTGAAAACCGGTTTAAAGATGGAGAAGAGCGAGCACAAGCATCAAAAGATCTTCTGAAAACTATTGCAGAGAACCGAACGGCTGCAGAGTCTCTTCCTCCTCCAAGAAAGAACGCGGTTTGTCTTCACTCTATTCGCAGTAATATGACTTAAGTTTGTCTATATGGCTTTACGGTTAAATTATATCTACGTGATATATGTTTCGTTTTCAGGTTCTTGATGAATGTCATAAAGCTGAGAGGTGGCTGCACGAGAGAGCCACGGATCTGGAATCTTTACCCAATGACGCTAGTGAGGAGCTGCAATCTGGTGAAATCAGGAGAAAAGCGGAAGCTCTTAACGCGTAATTCTAAACTTTCCCTCTCTTGTTCTCAACTTCAGTTGCAATTCTTTGGGCACAAATGATGGAACCGAGTCGGGTTTTAACGGGTCGGGTCAAGATTTTTACATGTATAATGATGAAAGGATGTGAATGTGTTTCAGGACGTGCAAGTACATTGGGAAGTCAAACTCTCCTCCCGGGAAATCGGAACATAAT
The DNA here is from genome assembly GCA_900406535.1 of Noccaea bulbosa. Lineage (NCBI taxonomy): Eukaryota > Viridiplantae > Streptophyta > Magnoliopsida > Brassicales > Brassicaceae > Noccaea > Noccaea bulbosa. The sequence continues at coordinate 3,107 of OVBJ01001770.1, read as the reverse complement.
GGGTCGCATGGAAGAAGAAAATCAGATGATATGGAGCTGGATTGATTTTTTGTTTTGATCTTCTTATAACTCCTTTTTTGAACTAAATTTTGTACTTTTTTCTAAATGGGAACTATAAAAAAAATAAAAGCGAAACAATCTCACTGTGTATTTACTATTTACTCATGTTCGGATTGGTTTGAAACAATTTTTGTCGAGGTTGATTTTTTCGGAATTTGCTGCTTCTTTTTTTAATAGAGTTATGGTGGATCTCTTTTTTCACTAATTAAATATAAAATATCTACACCATTCATAAAAGATATGTGCTTCATATCTTTTTGGTGCTAGTGGCGCGACTTTGTATAATGTTTTCTAAGAAGTCCTATTTTTTATTTTAGAAAGTTTTTAACTTTTAGTTTTCGCATTTTAAAATATAGAGACAAGCATAAACCCGGACCTACATGTTTTAAGTTTTGAACCAATCGTACACAAACTCGTCCAAATAAAAAATGTGGAAGGGTGAGACAACCATATAAAACAGGCGTGATAGTGAGTGGATCCGTATACCCCAAATTGAGATGATTCCTAGCTAGTTTATGTCTCTATTCAATTTTGTGTCCCTCAAATCGTACCAGCTCGATTCTCATCCCTATCCAACCAAAAACAACTAAAGTTGATGTACAAGTTGGAATCTTTCACGTCTCTCCATCACGAGAGTTGATTTTGAAGAAGACCAAACATAGTCAGTCATTGACTCATATCATGCAGGAAGTAGGAACAATAGCTACAGTGTAACTAAATAATATCGAGTTACCATATAACTGGTCCTCCTTATATCTATTATATATGGCATGTGGATCATCAACTTGTATCTTTCTCTTCGTTTGTCTTCTTGTTTTGGGGTTATCTGAAAATAAAATTTAGAGTACTGAGATTCGTGGACGAAAATTAACAACAAAACGAATAAGAGGTGAGTTACTTACCAACCGTAATATTTAATAATTTCAACAACAACAATTTAANTAAAAATTTTAAAAAAAAAAAAAAAAAAAAAAAATCAACATCAACAATGATTAATATCAGAACTCAGAAGAATATAAATCTATATATATATATATATATATATATAGAAATCATTTTGAGTAGAATGGAAAAGTGATTTTGAAAACATTTTTAGTATGAATGCATGGGAGGTGCTTTCCCACTTCATTCAGGAAGTGCTTACTACGTTATGTTATAAATTATTAGGGTATAAAATTCAAATACAATCCAAACGCTTAACTATAAACTTTTGTTGACAAAACTTAATAATATAATATAAAGTTAAATACAAAATTTGCTCATTCGTAAGCCAACACCTTTTCATATCTATCAAACCAGATTTTGACAATTTCAGTGAATACACGTTCGCTTTCAACAGTCGTGGGAGGATATTCTCACACTCATATTAGTCTTGTGAACGTTTTTTTTGCGTATTAGTTGACTAACATGCTATTGAATAAAATAATTAAGATATAAACAAATCATTGTGACTTTTATTTTTACAATTATTACATCACTCATTTAAAAAAAAAAAAAATACAAACACTAGATTAAAATAGTTATATGCTTGAAGAAAAAAAATGTAACACAAATTAGTCCTACATTTTGAATGGTTACGTACCAAGAACCAATGTTTCATTATTGAATAATTTCATACAAGAAACGGTAACAGCACCTTTACTTTTCCACACAATACAACATTCATTCAGTATTCCATTTTCACTTCTTTCAGTATTACAAAAATGTACATTGACTTACTTCTCTCCACTCTTACCCCCTCAGAAAACTCTCAGTTTTCGTATTCATTAATCAAGAGATTGCTAGATCTCCTGATTAACTAATTAGGGTTGTATCCTTTTAATCAATTTGGGGAAAACCAAAAAGAAAAAAAAAATAGAATTGACATCCAAATCTCCCCTCTGGCTTAATTTCTTTTGGAAAAAAAAATCAAATTTCCTTTGTTTACTGCTTAAGAAGTGGCTGGCTGTCTTCCCACTGGTCCAATCGTCTCGAAGCCTTCTCCACCTGAATTTAAAATTCAAAAGAAAATCACTATCAATAACAGTAAACAAAAATTAATTTGTAGCTATGTATAGTAATAAATTATGTAGTAAGTAATTTACCTCTTTATCCCAATCAGTTCGAAAAGTGACAATGAGCAAGATGATAGTTTGCATGAGTGTGCCTCCAATCATGCCTGTCCATATTCCCTGAAGCATAACATTATCCATTTAATTATATAGCCGCTTTTACACCAACCAATCATTAATCTTTTAACTAATACTAGTATACAAATTACTCCATATAAAGTTGATATTTACCTTAGCTCCCATATCATAGGTGAAACCAAGAACATAACCAATTGGAATCCCCACAACGTAATAGCATCCAATGTTAACATATGCCACAAATGCTTGCCATCCACATCCAACGGCCACACCTGTTTTTTAATTAATCGATCATTTATCAACTAATTGATTAATTATTTTTTGAAGAGTTTTGATCATTTATTTACCAGATAAAACAGGTTGTACTCCATTGAGAACTATGGTAATGGCCAAATAAGGAGAGAGTTCGGCTACGGCTTCGGCAACCGCTGGACTGTCTGTAAAAACGTAGCTCATGACGTTGCGCAACGAAATGATCACTACGGCTTCAAGTAATGCCAGTAAAAACGATACTCCTGTAGTTACTGCGGTTGAAAATGCAGCTGATCTTGGATTCCCAGCTCCCAATTCGTTACTAACTCTCACACTGTAATTTAAAAACAAATAAAATTTGGAATATTTAATACTACTTGTATGAAATATTGCATAATTTGGAGTATTTTTTTCACCAACCTTGCAGCTGCGTTGAATCCAACGGATACCATGAACGAGATTGCAGAAATTGNAAAAAAAAAAAAAAAAAAAAAAAAATATATATTAGAATAAGAAATTATACTAAAAAGTATTGGCCAAGTCATAAAAAGAGTTAGTGATATTACTTCTTCTTTTTGTCGAAGAGTTAGTAATACACTTTCATAAGCATGTTTGCTAAGAGCATCTCCAATGGTTCATGCCATATGTTATTGCAAATGGCAAAAA